>JADHYT010000028.1:0-134936 GCA_027604725.1 Entophlyctis luteolus | reverse complement strand
CGATGGCGTCATTTTCTGACAATAATCTTTGAAGTTAATTTTCTGAGTGAGAAGAGTCCTGAGGCTCTTCCGTAACAAAAAATCAGACAACGTGGCCGAGTGGTTAAGGCGACGGACTTGAAATCCGTTTCCCTCTGGGAGCGCAGGTTCAAACCCTGCCGTTGTCGTACCTTTTTTCTCACAATGGTGATTAGAGCAATTTTACAGTTACAATAAATTATTACGACGGTGACTGTTGGCAACGAAACAAAACAGTTGTCAGTAAATGTAAATCATTCAAATCTTGGATAATTTCAAAATGACCCCAAGGTCTTTATTAAACCGTGCTAGGAAGAGTTGCCGCAACCAATTTCAAAATTTGCTCAGTGCTTTTGCCTATATTCTTCATGTCCTTAGAGAATAACTGCCATTTCTCGCCATGGTGCGGTTCAGCTGCGATGCATTTATCGACGACCTCTTGAATAGATTTCGAATTGTCGCCCTCTTGCACACTTTCAAACTTCAACCACCAAGCCCAGGAATCTCCAAGGTCAGGATTCACTTTAACAGCACGAGCGAACCAATTTCGAGCCTTGTCAGATTTTCCTTCGCTCCAAAATAATCGTGCAACTGTTACCAAAACGGCGGGGTCGTTTTCGCACTTCAACAGGGCATCTTTGGATCTTGCCTTCCGCTGTGGACGAGATTCTGAGAGAATCGCTTCTGCCCACAATAATCCAGATGTGGGGCATTCTTGAAGTGCTTTAGAAATAAGGGCATCAGAAACGGCTTTGTTCCCTGCTCGGCTTTCGATCCGAATGGCCTCAAGCCACACTTCGGGTTCCTTTGGATTCAGTAAACGTGCTTTTTCGAGAACTGCTCGAGCCTTTATAAGCTGACCAGCGCGCTCTTCCAAACGTGCCGTCGATATCCAAATTGTCACGTTCAACGATGAAGACCTTGGGACTGCCTTTACCGCCTTTGCCAGAGTTTCCCGAGCTCCGACTATGTTTCCTTGACTTTCTTCAATTTGAGATTTAATTAGCCACAACTTCCCGAATGTTGGAAATTTCGCCAGTGCTTGGTTCACAAGCTCAATTGCCTTGTCAAAGTTTCCCAGTTGCCTTTCAAGCATGACACTTTTCATCCAAACACGGTCAGTATCTGCCTTTGTTCTCGCTTTTTGCAATAGCAATTGCGCACGGACGTATTCGTGGGTTTCGACTTCCAATTTAATCGCAGCGAGCCAAATTTGTTCGCTATTCGGATTTGCTTCAAATGCTGCTTCAAGAATGCCTTTTGCACCCATTAAATCTCCCGACAGCCACTTTTCCTTTGCCCCCATTAGCCACAAAACCTCAGCCTGAGGGCAATATCTAACAGCACGCTGAAGAATTTCTTCTAACGACGCGGACGTTCCGTGGCTCTTCTCGAGGCTTGCTGCTTTTCTCCACACAGATGCCTCCTGAGGAAACATGGACAATGTATGAGCGAAAATCGCCCGAGCAGTAGCGACACAGCCCCGTGACACGCTACTTTCTGCATCTTCCAACCACGTGGTAAGACGATCGTCATCATCAACATCCATTCCAATGGTTGCTTTCACTATTGCTTGCGCGGTCACCACAAAACCTTCACCTTCGCAAGCTTCTGCTTCTTTAAGCCATGCCTCGCGGTCAATTGTTGATCCTTTAGCAGAAAGAACTTTAACCGCGTTCTTAATCAAAATATCTACACGTTCTGGAATCTGTCCCTGTTGTTCTTCAAGTTTTGCTGCAGTGATCCAAATCTCATGCGACGTCGGAATAGATTCTCTTGCTTTGTTCAGAACCTTTTTAGCATTCTCGTATGTTTCCAAGCGCGCAAGAGCTAGCCAAAGCTCAGTTGACAGTGGAACGCATTCGACTGCGCGGCTCAAAAGAATTCTCGCATCCTCTTGATCTTCTTCGAGACTCACAGCCGCCTTCCAAATTTTCACAGAGTTTGGAATGAACTCGAGTGCGCGACGCAAAACCCTTTTTTTCGCTTTTGAATCCGTCTCAAGCGCTGCTGCCCGCAGCCAGATTTTAACGGACGTTGGTATTTGTCTGACGGCAGTGGCGAGTATAATTTTTGCGTTTTCAGTACTGTTGAGACGAGCAGATTCAAGCCAAACGTCTTCAGACTTCGGGCATTCCTCACATCCTTTGGCGGCAAGTTCGCGCGCAGCTACTATTTTTTGAGCCACCTCTTCCAAGCGCGCAGCCGCAATCCATCCGGGAGCGTGCTTGGGGTTCGTTGTGATGACCGAGCGCAAAAGCTGTCTTGCTTTTTTTATGTCACTGATTTCGGCATCTGTTTTAGTGATGACACTGTTCAAATCCGTCAAATATCCTTTTGGATCGACAGTACTCTTTCCAGACACGGAATCAGACATTTGGTCTAGTTTCAGGCCCAAAACTTTGTTTCGCCCTTGTCCGAACTGGACAAGATCGGTGATAGTTCCCGAATTTGCATTTGACGGATCTATTGTGGAAAGGCTGCCAGTCATTCGCGGATCGATTGAGGTCGCATAACCCGAAGCCGCATCTACTGACGCACCGAATCCTGCACCAACAGTGACAATAGATGGCGCGGCTGTAAAACGGTCTTTGAAGCGACTGTTTTTGTCCCCTTTCCTTCGCACAAGATCCCCAACCTCAGGAAGAGCTGCCCACTCTTCGGCCGAAATCGATTGCAGTCCTCGCTTAAGATCTGCAAACTGCATTTGAATTTTTGGGCGCTCTTTGCGATACCTGTCGAACGACATCGCGTAAGCTTCCGGCAGAAAAAAAAAAAAAAAAAAAAAAAAAAACAACAAAACAGCCGACTCAGATTCAGATCATCCAAGTTACCAATTAGAGTAGGAAGTCATGGAAGATCACTCCTGTTTCATGCTTTCTCTTAAATTGCTCAATTCAGTCGCTTGCGACAAAATAGTGGCATTCAGTCTCTCGATCTCAGCTTCATGAGCCTCATTCTGTTGCACTAAGAGATCGCGCGACTTAGTAACTTCAGCAAAAAGCCCAGACACCTGAGGTAGATTGGTTAAATCGCAACACGAACAACCAATCTAGTAAAAACCTGCATTTCGATTTGCTTTCGCATCGTTTCGATCGTTTCGTCCTTGTCTTTGATGATCATTTCCAACCGCGCTTCATTAGCTTCCTTCTCCTGAGTAAGAAATGCAACTGCTGAATTTTTTGATACAAAGGCAGTCACTTTGGCTTCCAATTTGTGGATCAGAAGATCCTGCGTTTTGATCTTCAATTGTAGTTCCGCGATCTGAACGGCGAGTGACTGGAATGATTATGATCAGATGCAAGACAGGCAGAAAATAAGGGAGGCCACATTTGCCGGAGTCACAGGAGCAGGAGCAGATTCAGGATCAGCATTCAACTTGGATTCCAATGCCGCAACTTGATCCTTCAGAGCCGATATGAGTGCATCCTTATCGGCAGGTGGCTCTGTCTTGCGCTTCGCGGCCGCAGAACTCTTCGATCGAGTAGCCAGCGGAGTGCCAGCAGTTGGCGCAGACACGCGGCGGGCTGAAGCGGTGGTCACCGCAGGGGGCGCCAAAGCAGCGTTTTTGCTGGCAGATCGTCGCACTGGAATGGGGCCGCCCGCGGCAGTTGGGGTCTTCTTAGGCGTCGTTGGTGGCGACAGTTTGGACGACATGATTTTTCATTCCCACAGTCATCGATGCCTTGACCATGACTAGCTATCTTGATATAGTAGCCCGCGCCGTATTAACGGACGTCTGCTGCGTCGGTACCGCGTGAGGCGCTTTTTCAAGGTTTCCGTCTCGTATCGCCTTACCGATGCTTGTGGCGTGGTACACTCATAACAGACTATTTCTATTCAATTACTTTTTCTCCAACGGCGTTTCCTGCCTTTCCATTGAGTTTTTTTCCCCATTCAGAAGTATCTGAACTGCCTTCTTGCTGTCGTACACTTCCTTCACGGGTTGGTAAAGGTTTTTGTTGAGCGCCCACACAAACATTCGCAGCAGAAAATGTGATCCCGAAGATCCAAGACTCGACATGTAGAAAACGTCTGCCATCTGGCGGCTGTTGTTAGAATACATTGTTCCCATCGGGACGCGAAGCCGCGAATACATCGCCAACACGTTGTTGACGTTTTCAGTGTCAGGAAACAGCCTCAGTAGCTCGTCAAGCACACCGACATCCTCCAGACCGGCGCCAAGACCAAGCCCAGCATTAGGGAGCATACCGTGGGCAGAGTCACCGACAAGCACAACACGACCCTTGTGATAAGATGCCAGATCCGGCAGATCGTACAAGCTTGCCGGCGAAATGCGGAAAGCTTTCCGCATCATCTCGACCACGTTTTCCGGAACACCCCATCGCGCAATCAAATCTGCTAGTCGAGTTGAGTGCTTGGGGAGATCTGAATACGGACGATAGTTGGCATCTTCTTCGGGATCCGGGTCCGTATATGTCATGACTTGGACGGCCGCAAACTTCTCTGAGACTTTGAACGTGCACACAAGGCGCTTTTTCATGCGGTCGATGAAAAAGGCGCATGTTTGGTCCAATTTGATACCGGTTTCCAACAAATTGACGACAGCGATGTAACCGACTTGTCCAGTGAACTTTGCCAGAGAGTCTTCACCAAATATTTGACGACGAACTGCAGAATGGATCCCATCGGAACCAACGAGCAGATCAGCAGTCGCTCCGCCACCATTTTGGAAACGAACAGAGACAGAATTTGCAGTTTGCTCGACCTTGATGACTTTCCTGTTCACAAACATTTTGACTCCTGCTTTTTGAGCAGCAATAACAAAAATACTGTGCAACTGGTTTTCGCTTGTTGGAACAGCTCTGAAGGAAGACGACGCACCTTTGAGCGCATAATCTGTCGGGGCGCAGCAAGATCCTTTTCAGTCTCAATGCGTGCAGCCTCTTCAAAAGTTTGGTGAACAATCGCTGCGCTTCCATCAATCTTCTGAAAGTGAGTGACGTAATTGGGAGAACTATTTTCCAACACTTCGTCCAAAAGCCCAAGGCTGCGAATCATTCGCAAAGAGTTAGAGCGAAGCATGACAGAGCCTTGGAAAGATGAGGAGCTAAATGAGGGGCAAGGTAAACTATATTGGGTGCTTACCGCCGCTTTCACCAAAATCCAGAAAGACTGGACGGCCAGGCGCAGACTTTGCAGCAGCCTCCTTGAGATCGGCCTGGTCGTAGAGGGTGCACTCATGTCCAGCACGCGTTAGGGCAATGGCGGTTGCGGCGCCCACGAGACCACTCCCAACAATAATCACTTTCATGTGCAAATTTTTGTAACAGCAAATTTGAATTTGACAGAAACGTGACCCAGCACATGGCTGCAACAGCGGTGCTGCTCGAGCCAAGCACTTTAGTGCTGGTGTGTATACCCACCTGTGCGTAGATGATTACCTGGAACCAAGTGGCCGAGCGTATTAATTAATTCCGAAAACAGGTATAAACCACTAATTGAATGTATTTGCTCAACCACATTTGTCGCTTCACTGGCCAAATCACGAACCACAGAGCCCCGGGCTTTGCCTCCGTCGGGATCTTTTTCGTTGAGTAACACTTGCCTCGGAGTTACATCTGCACCCCCCTCACGCGCTCTTCGAGTTTGCGCAATTTCATTGGGGGACGGGAAACCGTGTCTGACCTTCTGCGCTGTTTCCAGAGTGGACTAAGGGGAATGTTTTTGGCCGCCTTGAATGCTGTCAGATGAGCGGTCCCGCTGCGGTCGGCGCGTCTAGTATCGTTGGCGAGAGCGACACGTAGAACGAGCAGATTGTCCAGGGCCGATGCTGCGGGTTGTTGACGGCTTTGCGCATAATTTCCGGCTAGTGAACGGTAAAGACTTCTTTGGTCACGGAGACAAATCGGAGTCTGAGAAATGGCTGTGACCGTGCTCCTTTTTGCATCGGCACGGGAACGAGCGGGTGGCGCCGAGCGCGTGGTGGTACAGACGCCATGCGGAGATAGCAGCAGCAGTGACACGGCTGTGTCTGTGGCGGCGGTGGTGGCAGCGCTGCGGGAAATGCACCCGCAGCTCGGGCCGGTGCTGGACACATGCATGTACGCAGTGGACATGGAGTACGTGGATGCAGCGACGGCGCTAGTGGAGGCCGGTGGCGAGCTGGCGGTGATCCCGCCCGTGTCTGGCGGTTGAGCATGACTGAGCCATGGACGGCGCACTGGTGGCTTGACCACAGACCAACAACAAAACACCAAGAACGAAACAAAGGAACTAGAATAAAACATCCACCCACTCACTTACTCACTCACGATTAACAGAATGAACTCGCCTCGCACCGGCAAGCGCGGTGACAAGCAGACAAACGCCGCCCCACAGACTCGAAAGTATTTGTCCGCCCATAGAGATGCTCTGCATTCCCAGCTGTCTAAGACCGTCAAACAACGGATCGCCGAGGCCGTCCGCTCAAAGATCCTCGACCTGTCCTCCCTCGGCCTTTCACTTCTTCCTGAAGACGCCAAGCTCATCACCGACCTGCGAGTCCTGCTGCTGTTAGTTTGTGCACCTACTTCACTTTCGTTGCGTTAAAACATTTCTTTAGTGGGGCTAATAACTTCACCGCCGTGCCTGCTAACCTTGCAAATACATTTCCAAGCCTTGAATACCTTGATTTAAGCCACAACTCTATATCTTCCATTCCGTCAACCCTTGCTGACCTTCCGGAACTGCGCGTTTTAGATTTATCAGAAAACCCTGGACTTGCTGGTTCGATTGTTCCGGCAGCATATGCACCTCTCAGGCATCAACTTGCGTTATTTGTCGATGACGAAAATATCGAATTCAAGGAGGATTCACAAGGATTGAAGGACGAAAGTAGGCGCCGGGTGACAGAAGATGATTATGAAAATGGTGACGAAGGTTCAGAAGGTCAAGCTGACGATTCTAATGGAGATGACGATGATGGCGGATCAGACATGTCCCGTGGATCATTTCGGAAGCAGAATGATTTGTTGGAAGATGCTGCACTGAGTTTGCACAAATTCTTGAGGATGGTGAAAGAACTCGAGGATGCGGCGGATCTGCAATCTTTGTTCTCGAGGCTCGCTGCGGCAAAAGACCCGATTTTTTTCAAGTATCTGTCCAAGCGGTATCCGAAGGGCGAAAACTTATCAGATGGAGACAGTGTGCTGTCGGTGGACAGCGACCGCAGTGATGAGGGCTTTGCGTTGCGGCAGCGCTCCAGTGTGGAGTATGACCGCAAAGAAAAAGAAAAGTACGTGAAAGCATCGCGCGAAGTGGGAAGGAGCATGAAGACGTCGCGACTGGCCATGGACTAACCTGCAAATTGCTTGCTCTATCACTCTTTCATGCTTGTGTGCCGCAGAAGGAAATGAACCCAAATTGAGTATATACAAAATGGGAGACTTTTTCTGCACATATTTCTGCATATATTTGCGCGCATTCTATGCCTTTACCATCGCTCAGACAAACTTTTGCTGGATCAAAGGCGAGGCGATCTTCTGTTTCGATAAGTCATTTTCCGACATAACAGAAAGTGAGACTCATGAATGCGGTGTCACAGAACGGCAGTGTGGGACTTCATTACACTTAATTTTTATAGTTCAGCGTCTTGTCAAATGCGTTGTTTGCGTGATACGATCAGCAATTCGGAGTGCCATTATCTTTCCACAGCCATGGCCGTGGGCACTGAATGTGAAAGCTTTGTCAAGGAGTTTCTGGCAGTACGTTCAATTTAATATGTAATTCACCTGAAAATCAAGGGCGGCCATAAAAGCGTCGTTAAACTGAGAAAGGGCGTTGTGGCTTGCTCGAGTGTGATGAACGATGACCTGTATGATTCGGCTTTCGGGTGCCATATTTCCTGTGTTTGCACAACAGCGCTGCGTGCCTCACATTATCCTTTTTCGATCCCGTGAGAGGAGCGCACAGCGAAGCGTAGGTCCGGCCGTACGGGCCTTGGCACGCGCGCGCAAACAAGCAACAAATTTGGCTGCGCGCCCGCCTGAAATGCAAGAATTCCTGTCTGCCCCAACTGTCTACGTGCGCAGGGCTCCACTAGACGGCGAAGATCCTGATGAGAATGTTCTCCCCACCGATTTGGATCTCGGTCGGGCAAGCGGCGGCGATCGGTCAGACGAGCACGATTTCAGGCTGGTGTCCGACCTGCCCGACAACTTGACTTTTACCGTCGATCTGCGGGCTGGCGGCACTGAGTGGATTTATGTTAGTATCACAACCATATGCGATATCGCCTGTGCTCAATCCCTGCATCTGTTCTCGTCTGATTCTTGCAGGGAATGTTGGTGGTGGATCCGTTCCCAACCACGAGTTATTCAAAACTTGTCATCTCATGCGCATTCTGCGGCAAATCTAGTGTGGTCGCCCCGGACCCTCGCTTGGAAAATGGCCAAGTGAGAATGTTCTGTGACATCGAGGTTTGATACTGTGCTTTGGTTCGTTTCTCATGATCCAAAACTTTATCTTTCCCCATCTCCAACCCGCAAAAAGACAGTCATTCTCTCCGAATCCTCCAGTCTTCATCATCAGCCACGGCATTCGTCATTAAGCATGGTCCCTTTACCCTTTGTGATTCCAATCACAACACCACCGGCAGGCTTGCCTTTCTCCTTCCAGTCAAAAAGCTGCAGCATATCTTACTCCCTTAACTTCAAATTCAATTTTTGGATAGCCAAAGCGAAAAACTATATCACACGGGAGCTTGTCGTGCCTGTTGTTGTCACGCCACCGTGGACCACGGCTTTACCACCCGAAACTCCCCGACTGGCAGCCGGTGACAATGGAGTACGCATGGTTTTTGATGCAAATGGCCAAATACAGGGGAATTTAAGCGTGCTAAGATCAGACGATGCACCCACACAATTCGCAGATATTGTCCTGCGTCCTAAAGTCCTGAGCAATATGCGCAAAAACGGCGATCGCAGCGCTGCAGGTATAAGATCCGCGCCGGTTCTCACAAGCGGACATGGTGTTGGCAGTGGCGTCGGGGACGTGAACTTGAATCCCAACTGGGTTCTTGAGTTTGAAGCTGGCGTTCCGGAGTACACCTTGCTGGATCCTGTCATTTCAGGTGGCCAACGGCTGCAAGTACACACAGAATTTGGCGAGTCATCGGATACAAAACAACCCGATTCAGCAGCCACCATCACTGTCGCCGATACTCCGAGACCCGGTCCCTTGAATTTCACGCAATTCGTCGAATCGAATAGGGAAATTCAAGAAGTTGGTCCGGACTCTGTTGTGGACACGTTTCTTCCTGAAGGATACATTTTGGAGTTTCATCAAGGGACTGAATTACGTTCTGGAGTGACTTCACCTCCTTTGCCATATTCCCCGTTCGATCCACTTCCTGCACGAATGCCTGTCCTGACTCTTGATCCAGTCTCATCCGCGTTTGTACCGCTCCCGTCTCTTCAATATGAAACATATACCGAGCCTGTTCGGGACGCTAACACGCCATCGTCTGTTTCGCAGTCGAAGCCGGCCGAACCTGAGAAGCGGGTCAACTTCTTTAAGTCGCTTTTAAACCGCATCACGATATCATCCTCACCGGTACCCAGCTTTTTCCGATCACCGCAAGAAGCGAGTCCAGCTGCGGATTTCGGAACGTTCGGGGGTTCGCGGACGTCGCCGATTCCATCGAATTTGGCCATCAACGTTGGTGGCACACCAACACCTGCGGCGATTCCAGCTGCAGCGGCGGAGGGATTGTCGGCCACAGCGCGCACCGAGGCGTATAGTCAGACGTCGCGCGGCGAAGGCCCCGCCCACAACGGGAACGATCGAGCCGGGTCGGTGCACTCGGCAGGAAGTTCTGCGCGCGACGGCCCCCGCAGGAGCCTCGAAGCCGTAGCAACTGCAGCGGTGGCGGGCGTCGCGCGCCGCGTGAGCTTGGAAGCCAAGACGCCCAAGTTCAAGATTGTGATGCCGCGGACAATGATGGGTCCGTCGACGCGCGTGCCCATAGACGTGTATATCAAGAGCCTGCCGCGCCGGCATGTCCTCAAGCGGATCGAGTGCGTCTTGATGGCGCACGTCCGCTGCACCGCCCACGGTGTGCCACTTGTTGACGAGATAGAGCTTTCCCGCGGCGTCTTGAATGCTGGTGAAGGCGAAGCTGTGGGAGACGTTGGATTTACGGACCGCGAGGGATCAGATGGTGATGGTGGGGAGTGCGTGATGAAGCGGCGAATGTGGTTGACAGTGCCCGATCCAGACCAGCTTCTTGCTTTTGGCGTGCAGTTCGAGGCTCCCTTGATAAGGCTTCAGCACAAAATTCAGTTCTGGATGTACACGGAGAAAGTTAGGCGGTTTGCCAGTCCGGCAAAGGGCAGCTACAATTTGGGTGGCATATCCGTTGTGTTGATGAGATAAACAACATTTTAGATAAATCTCATTATGAACAACATTTTCTTGTTTTGGATGCACATCACTTCGTTCCATCGTACTCGCTCTCATCTTCGTCTTGATCTTCGTCATCATCGACACTGTCGCTTTTACCAGACCCAACGCCGCGGTCTTGAGCAGCCGAAGAAGCAGCCGAAGAATGATGAGCAGCCGCATTACGCCGATCTACAGGCCCATATCTTCCCTCTTTGTACATTCTCAAAATGTTGCAAAGTTGTTGAGATATCTCCACCATAGTAGCACTATCGGAGATCTTTGAAGAGTAGTTTCCTTGTTTCTGCTCCTGATTCCTCTGGAAGCGACGGAGATCGGCGGTAGTGTTAAGATTAACAATTCCTGCCGCCTTTGCGTCCCGCCTCAGCCTCGCACGAGTGTTTTGAAACCTGGTTTTTTTTTTCAAGAACACTCAAAATTACATGTTTCGGAATGGGTCAAAAAAAAAAAAAAAAAAAACGAAAACGACACGGCCGCACAAGGAACACCAATCACAGAAATTAAAGGGGCACCAAGACTCAACACATACCACAGCCGTACAGCCTTCCTGGGGACACCAGTGGCATTCGAAACCATGGCATGCACCTCGCCGGACGGCGACGGGTCCACCGCAAACAGTTCGGTCATGCACGAAATCTGCGACTTGGCCAGCCGATACCGTCTGCTGCGCTCGCGCCTGCGCTTGCCGTCGCCGGGGCGGTGCTGGGCCGACTGGTCCGACGCGGCGTCGGCGTTGTAGTTCCCGGGAGACGGCCGCACCGACGCGGATGGGGGTGGCGGCAACGGCGACAGCACGGCAGCAGCGGCAGCGGAAGCCCCGCGTGCATGCGGCGCGGGCGCCTCGCGCAGGCGCACGCCGTCGTCAAATGGCGAATTGCTGCTGGACGGGGGGTGCAGCTGGTGGTGGCGAAAATGCTCGTGCGGCGATATCGGGTACGGCGGCCTGGGGTACTCCGCCGGGATGTGCCCGCTGTCGGCGTAGAAGCATGGGTCAAGCTGCTGCGCCTGCACCTGTGTCGGGTGCATCACTTGACCACCGCGAGGTTGTAAACGCGATACACGGTACGCTGGTGCGTGCAGGGTTGTATATCGGTTCCCCGCTTCACTATAACTGCCTTGGTGAACGACAAAACGAGTCCAATCGCCATCTCTTTGTGCATTGTGTGTTCCGTATTCAACCGGGTAGCTACGTGACTGCTCACAGTCTCCGATATGCTCTGTTTATGAAAAAATCACGGTTAGAGCGCGAAGCAAAGTTTAGAATGGAAAGAGAAAAGTGGGAGAGGAGGTTCTATACAACTCCAATTTAAAAAGGGCTTGGCGAGCAAGAACCAAAAATTTTACGTCACTGAACATCCATAATGCAACTTAAGATATCACCAAACCTGCAGAATATTCATTTGCTATCGGTGAGCATTCATTAAATGCACCATGTATGCCAGTGGTGTCGTTTTGCCGATTCAATACTGGATAGTGCTGGCGGAACCCAGAGTCTTCCGAATACTTGTTATTAACATCCATATACATCAGAGAATCATTAACGCTTGATGGTAGTGCATACGCTGGAACTGTTGTTATGCTCCCCGCATTAGAGTATGAAGAACATCGACTTTGGTCTTGAGAATTAAAGTGTATATAATTGCCACCGACCACTGGAGGCTGTTTATCTGAGAAAGAGGCGGCTCTTTCATCATCAGTCCCATCGATGGGGGCTGTTGAAGAATCTGCGCCGGCAGCGCATTTGAGCAAATCGGAGATTCCTGGTAGCCTTATCTCAAGGCGAGGCTGTGCGGGACGGTCGCAGTGAGATACAGGATCACCAGAGACAGTGTCCGTCGGGTTCGAAGCGTCGTGTGGATGCGGTGGGTGTTCAGAGGACATTACACGTTCAATAATCAAAATGTTTGGCAGTTAGATTGAAAGGAAGGACTGGGCACAATCCCCATTTTGCCCAATATTCCAAATGAAGTGCGAACCACAAGACCCAGCACCATCCCGCCACTGCGCTGCCTGACATTTGTCACTGGACTCCGCATTGTTTGCATGCGCAGTCTGCATGTGTTATCGGGGCTTTATGCTTTTAACTATCCAGCTTTCGAGCATTTTGTTTGTTCTGCTTGTTGTTTCTAACTCACTCTGAACATCATCGCTAGCCGTTTCAGAACTGGATTATCTGCTCTTCGAATGCTGCTGAGATCATCATCAACGGAAATTGGTGGATCGCTTTCTATGAGACGTCAAAGCCGACACACAGCCATTCGAAGGAGTTGTGGATTTGCGGCGGTGTCACCTGATTTGATTGAAAAGCGCGGATGCGTCATATTTATTCTGGAAGTTTGACCCCCCAATGCTTCATCTTGCAACATCGCGATAGTTTGGGGATCAGAACAGATTAGTGGGTGCTGCAAACCAGAATAAGCCTAAACATTGTGATCGTTTGTTTTCGCTATTTTTTAAAGATGATCCAATATAGTGTGGCGTGTCAACCAGAACAAGGCTGAACGTTTCCGCATGGGAGCTTTTGTCCATTTTCGCTGCTTTCAAATATGACCCAATGAAAACATCTGTTGAGAACAAAATTGCGTTTTTAGTCGAGTGTCTTTCTCGTTGGCAACTGCTTGTTCCTCGTAGTTGCAGTGGGGGGGTTTTTTTTTTGTGCCAATTTCCATCCAATGTCCGGAGCTGCCATCGAAGCGAACGTTGACGCAGAAACGGCACCTATCCTCCGATGTTGCTGATTGATACCGCTTGAAACAGGCAGTCAAGCACGGCGATGGGCGTTACTGGAGATGGTTGGGGAAATGATCGCGATCACGTGATAATATCTTGATGGCGACATGCTCGGTCCCTATCAGGAGCACCACACGACGCGAATACGCCCGCGAAAAGGGCCGGTGACGAGAAGCAAAGGAAGGGGACGCCACGCGCGCGCACGGAGCCGCCGGCGGGGCCACGCAGCGTGCAGCACCACCACGCCACGCAGCACAGTGCAGAGCGCAGCAGTGCGCTGAGCAAGGCAGCGCAAGGCAGGGGCGGGTGGGGCAGAGCAGGGGCCGATCAGACAGACAGACATGCATACACACACACGCGTATGCACAAATGCCACAAATGCCCCGCCCAAATTTTCCCACAGACAGCAGGAACAAACAGCACACAAACATCTTCTGTCCATGCCCGCGCCGTCCTTCACTTCGGCTGCCGCTGCTGCTACCGCTCTGCCGGCATTGGCGTCCACCCCGTCGTCCTCCTTCCCGACCAACGCGCGCCATCCCGTCGCCGCCTTTGCTGCTGCGCCTTCGTCTTCCCTCTCGGTCGACGCGCCGTCGGTCGCCAACCCCATCCCCGCCACCCGTCCGTTTGATCTCCATTCGCCGCACTCCAAATCCCTCCCCCAGTCCGTCTCCCTGTGCATGGAGCGACCAAGTCTCCCGTGTTCAATGCTTGGGCGTCGCATCGCGGATTCCCTTCATCGAAATCTTTCTGCTGTCGCGTCGTCGTCTTTTGACCGGCCTCTCGTGAATCGTTCACCGTCACTTCCCATAGATTCTGCTCTCTCTCGTGGAAACTCCTCATCGTGTTTGGAACCCTTAAGCCCAGGTCCTCCAATGGCGCGCTCTAACTCCTTCTCCTCGGGTTACCGGCCAACTTCACCACCTTTGCGTTCCTCTGCTAATTCACCTGTCGAAAGGCTTCCCAGATTTGTCCGTGCAAACAATAGTCAAAAGGATCAGATTGTCAAGTCACTGCAAAACCCCAAAGAGGAGCTGCGACCAAACAAAGATCCATTATCTATGCGCCTTGAAGATGCTCATATTTCAAATTCATCTCCTTCGATACCAGTGTCTTTCTGTGCAAACTCGGACAGATCGTCGACGCAGAGCGGCAGTCAAGACCATGGCACCGCATCCGTCAACATTCGCCAATCTGCACTGAAATCGCTGCACAGTGCTGATGATGTCCTTCTGGCGAGCTCTGGTTCGTATGCTTTGCTTCATTTTGCTGGAAAAATCCTCCTTCATGCTTTTTTTCCGAAAATTTTCTCATCTCTTTCCATTCCCCCCAAAACAAATCACAACCAGTGTCCAAAGTCATGTCGAGGTCTCGCAGTCCCAAGCCCCGTCCCATTCTCAAAAAGAATCCCTCGTCGCTACCACCTGGTTCTCCTCCCGCGTTGGGTGAGGAACGCGACATTTCGACTTCTCCAGTCTCGGAGAATTGCCCACGGGCACAAAATCGTAATCTGTACATGTCCAAATCTGCACCGGACCTTTTCGCTACCCCTGATCGAGTCGATGGAAGCGAAAGAAGATACTCGCGAAGTAGTAGCAGAAGAGATTCAGTGAAAAGCCTCTGTTTTGACAACGTCATTAAAGAGGTGATATCTCTTATCTTTGTGAATTCTCTGATTTAACGATCTTGTACCAAAACCAACGCAGGTCTGCTTGTTTTCTTCGGATGATTCTCCGGCAAGAATTTCACAGTCCCCAAGATATCCAGAATCTGCGGATGAATTCAGCTCGCCAGAGTCTGAAGTTGAGGAGATCCGTTTTGACAATGAGTATTCATTTGGGCAATTAACGGAGGACATGGACTACGATAATAAGCTCAAGCCTGTGGTGAGACAAGATTTGTGTGGGATATCAATTAACAAACCCCACATTTAATAGACAAAAATTTACTTCCCATGGACTCTAATTTCGCGAACCCCCAAAATTCCCAACCAATCACCACCGATAATCTCCATCGACTCTGTCCGACTGTCGCCGTCCTCCACTCCAACTTTAGTTCCAGCCCACACATCGAATCAACCACCTCCACCACAGCTACTCACGTTCAGCATCATTGTACAAAACCTGGCATACGTTAAAAACGTTGCAGTGAGGTATACCACGGACAATTGGAGAACTCACTTTGATGTTACTGCTTCCTTCGTATCTTCAATAACACGAACAACCGACAGTATTGTAGGCTTGGATCGGTTCGACGCAACAATCGCTGTTCCAACCATTCCAGACAAGAGCTCAAGGGATACCTGGGGTACCGATTGTGCGCCCGAATCGGATGAGCAAGATTTTCTCGCAATCGAACTCGCTGCTCGAGTTAAAATGAATGGAATTGAGGCCTGGGATAATAACTCTGGCCGAAATCATGGCACAGTAGTCATGCGGATCGTACGAAGTGTAAGTGGACTTATGAGCGCAGCAACGGCCGCAGCGATGATTGGAAGCGCTTCAATGGGATTGGGAGGCCGGAGCATTGGGTGTGGGGCGGCTTTTCGCACGATTGAAGAAGTTGTCGGCGCCGCCACACGAGCGGCTGTCAAGAGCGCACAGGCTGTAGCTGCAGAGGCTGAAGCAATTAAACGAGATTTCGATCTGGAGTGGAGAAGAAACTCGAAGAGCACTTTTACGAATATGCTGGAGCACAATAGCGGTAACAGGCGAAGATCCAGCTTTCCGGGAGAGAAAAAGCGCGAATTGGCGACACCGAAGCTGCCTCCAGCGGCGATACAGGAACCTCCACCGCCGCCTGTTAATAAGCCTATGGGATTTACGTTATTCGATTCGGCATGCAGTGTCTCTGAATCTCGCGCTTCGTATCGGTTTCCGAGATCGCGCAATATTCAGGGTACGGAAGAAAGCGGTCCACAGTACCAGAACAACGACAGCCCCTTCTATGGTTGGGCACCGGTAACAAAATATTCGGGGTCACCAATACTTGGTGCTTGTGAAGATGCAAGCGAACTATTTTGCGATGACGAAGTTGCAGATGACAAAAGTTTTTTTGGTTCAGCGCCACTGCAGCAACTAAAACCACACCATCAAAAGTGCGACGTATCGCAAAAATCACCTATTAATCGCAGCTTGTCAGCGCCGTCTACAGTGTTTGGCAGTTGGCGCACACCATCCACAACAACAGAGCGCCGTGCCGCTTTGTTCTCGCGGCGAGCGGCATCAGAATTTGAAGACGACAGCAGTGAAGAGGAAAACACGTGGAAATCCCTACCACCAAAAATGGTTCCACGAAGTCATGATGTTGATGATATTGTTGTTAAGAGCCTTGAGGGATGGAATTGCTGGGACGACTGATTTGTTTTTTGTTTTCTTTTCTTGTGTTTTTTGTTGGTTTTTTTTCTTTTCTTGTTTTCTTTTCACTTTTTGTTATTTGGCGACGAAAGGGGAACTTTCATGCAAAAATTTTGGCTGACAATGAGTGAGTGAATCGCTGAACAAAGGGAATCGATGTTTTGAAAGATAAAAGGGAGCAAAAGATAGCGGGAGATCCACATTTCAGAGACCGACTTGTGTGAGAGGGGATTAAAAATTTAGAATAGTATGGTTTTTAGTTACCTTTCATTGCGTACTCTGATTTTCACGCACATACAGTGAGAGTTTTTGATAGTGGACCGATGAAGTGGGGACTTGCATTCCTCAAAATAGAACAATCAAATCGAGACAATTCTCGGCAGCAGGAAACAAATGGACATATTCGGACGGGTCTCCACGCGCAGGGATCAAGACCGGAAAATTAACAAGAGAGAGGGCACGCGCGGGCAGCAGTTTGATTAAATCTCGGCAGTGAGTGTCAATACAGGGCCTGACATGGATAAACCGGCGGTGGAGGGGTCCGCGGCGAGCCAGAGCGCACGGACGGAGCGTGCGTGTCTGCCGGGGGCCGCTGGCGTGCGAGAATGCACGGGCATCAGGGGCAGCCCAAACACCGAGCCTGCAAATTTTCACGGTGCACGCGCCATGCGGCCGAAAAAGAAACAAAAAGCACGTTCGCCCCCGGAATTGCTCGTCACTCATCAAACAGCCAATGTCTGCTGCCTCCCACGTTGCTACTGAGTCGCAGAAGCGTGCCAGGGCCTTCGCTCACCTCGACGAGGCCAAGCTCGGCTGGTTCCACCTGCGCGCCGTCGTCGTGTCCGGCGTCGGCTTCTTTGCCGATGCCTACGATATCTTCGTTATCGGTCAGGCCTTGCCTATGCTCTACCAGGTCTACTACGGCCCGCAGTACATCACTGGAAGCTACCCCGCGAACATCCCGGGGTTCAACAACTCTTCGCCGATTCCAAAGACCCCCCAAAACACCAAGCTCGACTTCAACAACTTGTACCCGAACGGAGCCAATGTCGATGCCTGGCTTAAGGCCTCCACCAACTGGGGTAACTTCGTTGGTCAACTCCTCTTTGGTGTTCTCGGAGACAAGCTCGGCCGTAAGAAGATGTACGGTGTCGAGCTTATCATTATGATTGTCTGTACTCTTTGTTCTGCTCTCACCGGCCAAATGATTAACGGAATTCCTATCCTCTACACACTGTCTATCTGGCGTTTCTTCCTCGGTATCGGTATCGGTGGTGACTACCCGATGTCTGCTGTTATTACTTCTGAATTCGCCAACGTTCGATACCGTGGCATGATGCTGGCCGCCGTCTTTGCCATGCAGGGTATCGGTATTATGGTCGGAGGAATTGTCTTCGTTGCAACTCTTGCGGAAATGCAAGGCCGCATTCAGGCCGACTACACTTGCTTGGACACTGTTTGGCGTGTTGCTCTCGGTGTTGGTATTCTTCCCGCAGTTGGTGCCGTCTACTTCCGTATGACTATCCCTGAAACTCCTCGTTTCACTGTCGATGTCATCGGTGACACCCAGAAAGCTGACTCTGATGTGGAGAAGGTCCTCGCCATGAACTCTGTTTCCAATGTTTCTTCCAACTGGCAAGGTGACGATATTGCAACTGCCAAGGTGGCCGTCAAGACAAATAACCTGGCTGAATTCCGTGCCTATTTCGGCCAGTGGCGTAACATGAAGACGCTCATTGGAACTGCTTACGCCTGGTGTGCACTGGACATTGCGTGGTACGGTTTGTCCCTCAACCAGTCTCAGGTCTTGAACTTGATCAACTTCAACGGTCCCACAAAAGTCACTGTTTCGGTCTTTAACGCCACAAGCAACACTACCACAACCAGCAAGATCACACCTCCTGTTGATATCTGGAACCTATTCTACCAAATCGCTGTCGGTAACATCATTATTGCATTCGCTGGTACCGTGCCGGGTTACTGGGTCTGTGTTGCTCTCATTGAGAAACTCGGCCGCAAGCCCATCCAATACGTCGGATTCGGTGTCATCACCATTTGCCTGGCCATCTTAGCCGCCATGTGGAATACCCTCTCTGCGCAAAGCACACCCTTCCTTGTGATCTTCACAATTGCCCAATTCTTCTTCCAATTTGGCCCCAACACCACCACCTTCGTTGTTCCAGGAGAAGTGTTCCCCACTCGCTTCAGATCAACAGGTCACGGTATTTCAGCTGCTTGTGGCAAGATTGGTGCCATCCTTGGTGTTCAGGCTGTTGGGCCCATCTTCTCTACAAACGCGCAACTTGTTCTGGCCATCTTTGCAGCCATCATGTTCACTGGTATCCTTGCCACCGTACTGATCCCTGAAACCAAAGGCAAGACCCTGGAGGAGCTTTCCAACGAGGATGATGTCATCATTGCTTGAGCCGAATATCCTCATGTGTTAGAATGTCCATGATTTTGAATAAAGTCATCTCGTATGTCACTAAGTTTTAAACTGTTAAATTCAGAATCAGGTGTTGGTCTTCCCAACAATGGTAATTAAGCTGATCCGCAATAACGACGGTGCTTTAATGGCAACATCTTCGCATTAACCGTCCAGTCCAAGTTTAGTTGAAATTTGCACGAATGGCAACGCCTCGAGTGATCCTGGGCGTGAGTGTCCCGCACTTCCCTCCACCGTCGCTAACAGCCCCTTACAGACAATGACGTTCGGCGAGGGCCCTGGAGGTCGCATCGCCAGCGCAGACGAAGCCGCACAGATCATTGCGCTGTTCAAGCAGCACGGACACAGCGAGATTGATACCGCGCGGATGTACTGCGACGGTGCGACTGAGCACTTCTTGCAAGCGACGGGCGCCACGGACGCGTCAGTGCCGACGGCGCTCGGCCACGGGCTCGCGATCCACACTAAAGCGTATCCGTTCAAGAGCGGCGACTTTGCGCCAGCGCGGCTTGAGGCGCAGCTGCGCGAGTCGCTAGCGGCGCTGGGGGTCCCGCGCGTGGCCGTGTTCTACCTGCACGCGCCGGACCACGGGACACCGATCGAGGCCACGCTGGCCGCCGTGGACCGCATGCACCGTTCCGGCCTGTTTGGCGAGCTCGGGCTGTCGAACTATGCTGCATGGCAGGTTATGCAGATCCACGCTGTGTGCAAGGCGAACGGCTACGTGCTTCCTACCGTGTACCAGGGCATCTACAACCCGCTCACGCGCATTGTGGAAAAGGAGTTAATCCCGTGTTTACGGGCACTCGGCATTCGCTTCTATGCCTACAATCCTCTTTGTGGGGGCCTCCTGAGCGGGCACTTTAAGTTTGAACAGTCCATCGAGAAAGGCGCTAGGTATTGTCCCTGTGTGTGATTTGCCAAATCACAAATATTTCCCTACCGACAGGTTTGACCCGAACACCACACAGGGTGCACGGTATCGGACTCGTTATTGGAATGACACATTCTTTTCGGCTGTTGAAATCGTAAAAGCTGCAGTTGCAAATCATGAAGGGTTGACCCTGGTTTCCGCAAGTTACCGCTGGATGTTCCATCACAGCAAGATGCTTCTCTCTGCGGGTGATGGCGTCGTTATGGGAGTCAGCAATTTGAAGCATGGACAAGAAATACTAGACGGGTGTGAACAAGGGCCTTTGCCGGATGATGTTGTCGCGGCATTTGACAACGCCTTCGCTGAAACCAGCGGGTTGCAGGCCGCATACTTTCGCTGAAACAAGCAAATGAGAGCGTTTTGTCATCCACATACAATTTGGCTGGTTGGCTAAACAGTGCCTGAGCTTATTATGCCTTGCCGGTCATGTTGTGATAACACTGCGTCTACCCCTTCTGCTTTTCTGGCGCCACAACAGGGCGATCGCTATGCTCTTATCACTTTGTTTCCACCATGGAAACGTTTTTTGATTCCATTAAAAATTGCGATATGGCCAGTCTGGCTGGTTTAGGCAGAAGCAAATCCGGTGCGTCGCATTCGCATCATCATGGGGACAAGGAGTCTGTGGTTGCCATGGTTTTGCATACGCTGCACATTCACCGGCTGCGTCCGTCGTTGGATGACTGGTCGTACGGGGGCCCAAAGGGTCCTAACCACTGGCATAAGATCGACGGTACGGCACTGCGAATGGCTTTTGTCGCGTTTATTATTGGCTGGCAGGGGTCAAGGTCGGACTCAATCAGTCCCCGGTGGACTTCACTGATGACCATCTCCTCTACCGCAACACCGAATTCATGCCGGAGCTTCATTACCGCTCGCGCGGTATCGCAGGATACGACCGCAAGCGCGCATCCATCATTCGTGGCCCGTCCATGAATTTTGAGCGTGATCTGGCTTTACCGAGCGCCGTTGGCGCTGGCGGCGGTGCCGATGCCTGCTGTGAGCCAGCGTCCGTAGCTCTGGCAAACCGAGCGTCTTCCGAATCTGTGATTGGGCCGTTGGCAGTCCCGGTCGCCAATACCGGGCACTCAATCCAAATCAATATGCCACCTTCCAGCGATAGCAAGCTCGCAAAGTATGGCGGACACTGCGTATTCAAGGGCAAGAATTACCACCTCAAGCAGATTCACTTTCACTCTCCCGCCGAACACACTGTTCGCAGAATTGCACTGCGCATGGAAGCACATCTTGTGCACGTCAGCGATGACGGAAATCTCCTCGTGATTGGGATGTTCATAGTTCCCGCGGAGTTATACAAACGGAAACCCATCGCGTTTTTGGACTCGCTGTTGACTGAGGAAGCCTTTTTTTTTGTTTGATTCCGGCCATCACCACCAACGCAAACTCAAAACACAGATCCCCAGAACCGCGACAGACCGATCCCATTTCATTGGTGATCTTGACTTGGAGCTGGTTGCGTCGTTGATCCAGTCAAATCCTAGCTTTTATGTGTACGATGGTTCGCTGACTACGCCCCCGTTAACAGAGGGTGTGCAGTGGATTGTGGGCACCGCAGCGTTTCCAATCCGCACTGCCGTGATCAATGCTATCGAGTCCGCAATGCCAAGAAATAATTCTCGGCCGGCGTTCGATTCTCGCGATTACCCAAGACAAGAAGGAATTAGCAATACTAAAGTTTCCACGGCTGAGGGTGCTGCAGGCGGCAAGGCGGCAGAATTGGATACAATCGAAGAATGAGACGGTAATGAAACGTTTTCAAGTGGGAAATAAAAATGCATCTGCTGCTGAGAGAGTCCCACAGTCACGTTAATGCCGAGGGTTACCAAGGAATCTGTGCATCGGCGCTGATTCTCTTGGCGGCAAACGATCTGTTTATGGATGGATCATCAGCGACAGCGTCTTCGGAGGCCTCGTCAACAACGCTCGCTTTAGCTTTTTTCACTGTCGTCGAAACATGCCGACTCAATGCCCCTATCGGTGTTTTTTCGTGGACTGTAACTGCGCTGCTTATTTCGTCCTCATGGCTGTCTGAGCACCTCACGCGGCAATACTTGACAACCCTTGCACTGTACTTCTGGTTGTTTGTGCGACTGATGGCATTGCGAAAAAGGGAAACCTCGCCTCGCGAGTCATACATATCGCGCAGCAAGATTACGGGAGTGTTGATCTCCACAGCAGTTTATATGGCGCAAGAATGGGGGTTGGTGCCGATGTCAGCGAGCGCAGTTGCCGCGACGGGATATTGTGCGGGGTGGTTCGCATCGGTAGTTGCGAACTGGACGCCCACGGAGGTATGCCAGGCGGCATACGCGGTGGCAGGGGTGTATTTCCTGGTGGAGCGCGTGGCGGGCGCGGAAACGGGAGCGTGCGCGTCGTGCGGGCTGTGGCTGGGCTGGCAGGTGGTTGTGTTCGCGGAGGAGCGCGACTGGGAGGGTGGCGTCGTGGCGCTGGCCGTGAGCGCCGCGTGCGCGTGTGCCGCGGGCCCCGCCGCCACGGGGATGGCGTGGTGCGCGCGCATGGAGCGGCGGCGCGCGCGGCGGCGCGTGCAACCGAGCTGACCGCACCACTCAAATGCTCGTGCTCAAGATCCGCCCGCCCGACACCGATCCGCACCTCGACTCCGTGCGCGCCTTCGTGCGCGGCCTCCCCGGCCTGTCCACCTCGCCTCACGTTGCCGTTGTCGGCATCGTGTCGCTGGCCGTTGATCCGCACCTCGCCCCAGGCTCGTCCCTCGACGACTGGTCCGTTGAGTCACTGAGGCTCTCATTCGTCGTATGTGCTTCCTTTACCCGCAGCATGCCTTCTGATAACGCTGTGGCTGCGACAGGCCGCAGCTGTCAACCGCCCGCCCCGCCACAATGCTCCGGCCATACTGTTGAACAAGGCGGTGCAACTTGTCCATTCAAACAATATCCTGCGAGCTACCGGTACTTCTCAAATAGTTGGCGATCTTGCTGCGATCGACATTCCGTTTGTGCTTTCCCTTTCTCCCGCTGAATTGCGGTTGCTTCCCCCAAGCGTGCAACTCAATCTGAGTTCGCCAAGCATTGGCGGACCCTATGGAATCAAGTACTATCTCAAAGCAGTCTGTAACGTTGTGGCGAAAATCCGGCAGCGGCGATCCGACGATTCTTCGCCGTCGGTTGATCGAAGTTCACGAATCCTCGTCGAAACCCGAAGCTTAGTTTGGCCTGATTTTAGAGATTTAAATGTTCTAGCGGTGCTGAAGACTGATATTTTGACTGCCTGGATTAAGTCCTGTGGCGAACAGTCCTTCCTTTCGGATTTTAAGGACATTAGCATAATTCGGCCGAATTCTTGTTTCTCTCCCTCTGCATTCGACCTTGCAATGTGCTTACGGAAAGGAAGCAATTTTGATTCCTTAATGTCATCCAATATCATGAAGGAGTTACCGCAGCAGAACATCCAGAACTTTGTGGCCATGAAATCTCTATTCTCCAAAGGGACTGGAAACTTTATCCGGATGATCAAGCGCGACATGCCTGTAAAGCATGAAGACAATGTCGTTTTATCCACTGACGTTGGATGGACATCTTTCGTTGAGTTTGACTCAGACACGGTTTGCTGTGGAGATTGCCGAAGCGTCAAGTTCAAAATAGCAGGGCTTCATGGATGCAAACATTTGCGCAGCCATATTCCAGAAGATGGCCATTGTCAAAGGGGGCTGGCCAGTTTTCAGCTGATACTCATCGAAACTTGGGAATGGGATAGTGGTGAAAGTGGTTCTCGAGAAATACTTCTGCTCAACACGACAGAGTCACTTGTCCACGATTTTGAAAAAGAACAAACAGTAAGGAATTGATTCTGAGAATGAGATTTGATGTTTTCTGAAATTCAGTTTCGTGTGAAAATACCCGACTTTCTGCAACCCTCCGTACAAGTGCCCAACGTGCGGATTCGTCACACAATATGCTTCAAGTTTACAATTCCGCGTGTTCCGTTGCGTGTCTGCGGCGTTGGGCCCGATTTGGATCCTTTGATTTTCAGCTTAAACGAAAGAAACGGATCAAATCCTACTGATAAATCTCGGGACACTTCCAATTATATCAAAATGACGGCTCCAATCAAAGTAACTGCATTCAGCCGATCTGAGTTGAAGGATATTTGTTCAAGTGACATACTTTTCAAAACTCTTCTTGAAATTCTACCCGAAGGTTGCGTCCTTGACGATTTTTTTGAAAAGGACATATCTGTGGAAGGAAACCAGTTTTCATCGTTGTATCTTCCGAAGCTGGAATCTGCTAAGTCCCGATCCGACAATTCAATAACATCGGGAACACGCGGACCTCAATTACCCAGTATCATGCGTTTAAAGACGTTCAAATCTGTAAGTGCTGGTCACGCGGAATCCGAGTTTCCGCCGTTGCCAGTGAACGACGACATTGGGCCGGATGAGCGGTCGAGGAGTTTCACGCTGGGGCGCACTTTTCGGAGCGGGGAAAGGGAGGGGACTAGCATCGACACTTCAAGGTCAGCGATGAACGGCGGCGCGGCATTCGACGGAAGGTTCCTCAGCACGCGGGACGTAAAGCTGGTTGGGAATCTCGGGCGTGCGGGTTTCTTGTAACAACAAAAGGTGTGATTACAAACTTCGTCTCTTCCTGCCTCCTTTCCGCAACGATCGCGTTGATTCTAAAAGTGCGCTGGACACAGCACGGATCAACTTTCGAAGAAGGTGACGAGTAAGCTTCTGTCAATTTTAGTGGGTAATGAAACAACAATCTCGGACCAAATTTCAAAATGGATGTTAACGAATTCTTTACTTTGTTGTACTCAAGAGAGGAGATCTAACTCTAATCATCGTTAGATAGTTGTCTTCCAATACAAAAAGCGGGCAGTTCAATAGGCCTTGCCCATCAAGAACAGCACAGAGTTGTTCAAATGATATGAAATCTGTTTGAGCCAAACCCGCATCTTCGAAAATTTTCGCCAACATATCCTGAAGGACAGAAAATAAACTTCGAGATTGGCAAAAGAAATTAAATTTACCATTGGAATAGGATCGTCAACTTGGTCGTTCGCAAGCCTATTAGTTTCATCCACAAGCAGCAGAGGAAAATGAAATATCTGTGTAAGTTAGCCATCAATAATTCACAATTGTAATCGACATCGTCAATACCTGATACAACTGTTGAAGGTTAACTGCACCGTCAACTCTATCGGATAAGACGCAGAACGCCTTTTGAAGTCCTGCTTTTGCCGAATCGTCCAAAACGCAACCCATTAAGAACACATAAACGTCGAACAAAGGTTCAGGCTGCTTGTTTTCCGCGGCTTCATCAGGCTGGTTGGCGCCAGGTTCAGCAGTCGCAGATATTTCTGTTTCTGCTTCCAATTTCGTTTCCGGCACTAATTCAGCCTCCATAGGGATTTGTTCGAGGTCACTACGAATTGGTTGGATTTGTTCGTTCATGTTTACTAACGCTTGTTTTTCTTGTTCTTTTGTGCTGGAAAATAGCTCTTAAGGGTAGATTAACAAGGTATCCTTCATAAAATTCGAAAAGACGAACCGAACAGTGCTTGCTTTAATTTTGCTGGCCGATTGAACTTCGGGATGCTTGAATTTTCTTCGGTTTGGAGAATATAATCATCGCCATCATCTTCAAACCATAAGGGAACATTCATATAATCTACGAAACTGATCTGAAAAATTTTGAGTGAAAATATATTCTTTGTTCCAGTTACCGTTCCGTCCGCATAAGACGGGGAGCCCATGTACAACGCTTTTATATTTGCGAGCTGGTCAACTGATGGAATCGGTAAGACTCTTGTATTTGTGAGAATGAATCTCCTCCAGTTCACAAATCCTGTGTCATATGGATCCAAAGAAATAGCAACCTAAAGTTCCGTTCAATTTGGCTTTGAAGAAAAATTATTATCAATACTTGTTGCAAAAATGAAAAATCCGAAGTCACGTATCCTTCTGGGAGGACATCTGCTCCTGGCTTTACCGTTGTTAGAAAGCAGCAGCAAGAAAATAAAAGCAGAATTTCCAATGTCCCACCGACAAATTTCCCAGGCGCTGGATGTTCTCAACGAATTCTTTCGTTTTCAAAAATCCACCCGGCGCTAGACTTTTGAAGTGCTTCCCCAAATTCAACAGTTGCAACACGGTGAACTGCTCGCTGCCTGGAATATCCGCTTCTAAACACAGGCAAAGAACAATAGATAGGAGTGACTATTACTTGGCTTCTCAACGGGACTTTCAGGTCTTGGATCAGGCTCCGGTTCGTAAGTCAAACACCCAAAGTTCACTTTGAATCTGTCACCAACAAGGACTAGCTCATTAGGTAGTTTTGATTCGGCCTCTATCGCTTCTTTAATTAACTGAAGAATTTCGCGAATGGAATCCATTTCTGCATTGAACCGTTGGCCAATTATTTCATCCAAATGCGCATAGAGCTCAATGCCAATGTTTCGAACTTCCTGTAAACAGCAGTCAGGAAAATACACTGACCAGGGTAACTTACTGTCAACCCCAAAATCGCCACAAGCTTAATTTTTTCAAGCCGAGTTTGAAGAATCTTGTCCTCCAGATCAACAAGATTTTGAAATTCCGGAGGCATTTCGTTTTCAGTTTCCACTTTTTGCTCAGGTACAACCTCTACTGCTGCCGCCTTTTTCTTGTCTTTCTTCTCCTTCTCCGGGACTGGAGCATCCTCGTGATGAACGGGCTTTTCTTTAACAATTGCGGTGAGAGCAACTGACATTGCCGAGTCCAAGTCGGCAAACATTGATGGATCAGGGTCCGGAATACCATTTGTTTCTCCAATCCCCGAAAACTTAATTCGACTGACGGATGATTCAACCACTTTCTTGGCCGCACCAATTGCTAGCACAGCTTTGGGTTTCGCGACTCCGGTTGCCTGTGCATTGAAGTCTTTCCTTTTATGAAGAGCTTCGACCACTGCACTGGTATCGACCGGGGGGATCACTGTAGGGGATATCAGCGGCAATTTCAGGTGGCCTTTTGGCGCTTCGGATAGAACTGTCTGCTTTGTTTGAGCCAAGTGTTGAAATACTTCAAATGCAACAACATACCGATCCGTATGCATCTTTGTAATAATCCTGCACAATTTGCCTGGTAAATAAATATCTATCTACTTCCGCTTGCATCATCGTGATGTATATGTTTGTCATGATGGCAAAATGGTCTTCAATGTATCGGTCATCAATAATGCTGGTCCTTTCACTATCAGCTTCATCCCTTCGTTTGTCAGAGAGATCCCATAATTTTTCACGTAAGTCTTCCGCCCTTTGATGAAGCTCGGCTTTGGCATCAGCGTCCTGCCTGCTTTGAAATCAAGTCACTCGAATAGAATTTCCCAAACCTCAGGTCATCTTCGATAATATTGTACTCTTTCTGAAATAAGTCAAGAAGGTCTTGTTTTTTGTCTGGTCTTTCCAAAAATTTCCGGAAGTCGATCTTTGTTTTGTGTCGATATCGCATAATGATATCTCTCTCGCGCCGAAGACATCGAAACGCAAACTTTATGGTGTTTGTATATGTTTGTTCAAGCGTCACCCATTCTTGAAGAAGCATGAATTACAAATAATTCACAACTCATGAACTCACGGTCCGAAAGAATTTCGGCCAATTCTTTTGATGGCAATTTTCTCCCGTCAGCAGTAACTTCACGCACGAGAGGCGGAAGTGAAACGTCTGGAGTTTCGACGTAAATGACTGTGGACCCAGATTTGTCGGGAATCCCTATCATTCTTTTGTTGCTGGACTCAGCTGGCTTCTGCAAGGCCGAAGTTCCACGGCTTGCCACCTTATCAGCGTTATTCGTTTTTCCTGACTCGACACGCTGCTTTCCTGAACTGGTTTTTTTTTTGTCTTCGGCTTTTACTTCAGAAGTAGGAATCAAGTCCCTTCCTGGTTCTACGGAAGTGAGTTTGGTCGATAATTGAAAAACTCACCTTCAATTGCAGCCGATGTTGGGACGGACGATATATTGGGTTTTGTTGAAGGTGGCGATTCAGCGGCTGCAAGTTCACGCTCTTTTGAGCTTTTGTCAGACTCCTTTTTCGCGACCACTTCTTCGACGGTCTTCTGCACGTCATCACGGATTGAATCGCTTGAAACTGCTGCCTCAACTACCTGACCAAAATTGAATTTTGCTATCAGTCTGGTTTCGGACTAACATATAGGTTGTTGAATCGGATGAACCATTCTTTCAGCGAATCTTCCTGCTCCTCAAACATAGCCAATTGATAGTGCAGTTGTGCATCTTGGCTGCCCGGGTCTTCGACTAATACCAGTCGTTCATAAATTCCCTGATAGCTCGTTATCTATTCATGATTCTATGGACATTCTTCTTACCGGTTTGTCCAGAGGCGGAGGGTGGGACTCTAAGTGATACTCCGTACCTGTTACTGGATCAATTCTGCGACCTTTCGACCGTTTTATCGCTGTTTCGTTGTCTACGTCAAGAAGTAATACGATGTCAATTCCGCTCGGCGCAGAGGGAGTTTTCCCTTCGGCTTTTTCATCTGCTTGCGCAATGAGGGACTTCTTTTTCGAAGCTTGAGCGCTCGCTTTTTCTTTTTCTGCTTTCGTTGGTGTGCGCTTCAAGCTTCCCGGCTTCACAGGCTTCGGATCTTCATATCTGTCAATAAAATAAGTACAAATAGCTCGATGGTTGCAATTGTTACCCTGTCAGTTCCTTTTCCAGAAGCTGAGCTTGATTCCTGTTTCTTGGAAAATCCACAAGGATCCATCCTCGAGATTCACTTGTGTGCTTTCTGATACTTTCAGCAACTAAAGTGACCAATAAATCGTCATCGGGATTCAAACCACTGTGAAGAACATTTTGTAGTTTGCTTCCAATGTGGCTAGCAGAAATTGCTTTTTTTTGCTTGTGGTCTGGGCAGTCGGCTTCCAATGCTTGTGCCTCCCTAAACAACGCTGTCATTTGGCGGAAGAAAATTCTTCAGCGAAACTCACCTGATAGCTTCTTTAACCAGCGCGTCTACTTGTAACAATGACAGTTCGTATCGAGCTGCAAGGTAATTGGCGAGAGTGGCTTTTCCAGCGAATCTTTTCCCAAGAATAACAATTTTCAAAGGAACTGATGGCATTTTGAAGTTTCCACTCTGTGCGTTTGCTGGAGCCACAAGATCAAAAATCGTTTGAACAAATTGACCGAGAAACTCATTTTTGATTGGCCCATTCTTGATGTGCGTCGACGTAAATCCCCAAACACCCGTGCCATCAAGATAATGCTTGAATTCCTCTTCGTCGATAAGTGTAATTCCTTCAAGGACATCCTCAGTGGTCTCCTTTTCTTCTGCTTGGCCTACTGTGATCTCGGTAGTCTGATTGTCGATAACTTGACCAACGTGGTCAGTTTCCAGCGGTATCGTGTATGTCTTTAAAAGCGGTTGACCCTTAATGAACAGTATCTTCCACTGCCTCATGACGTTTGGATTTGGTGGCGAATCGTCAAAATCATTTAATTCGCGGTACTCAGATATCTTTTTGACAGTTATTCCTCGAATAAAGCGCCAAAGTTACCTTGATGCTGAAATCAACAATTTGGTTCACTATTTCTTTGCAAGAAGCAGTATTTTTTGCATGTTTTTCCGCTGCTTTGAGAGCCAATATTTCGAAATGTTGAGCCATTTGAAGTTGAGTCTGTTTTTTGTATTCCTCCCTGGCAGCCTCCGACAGAATAAATTCTTTTTCCAGAGCTTCTTCGAAATCTTTTTGACGCCTTTTGGCGTATTGTTCTTCTCGGTGCATTCGGTTTTCCCGCATAAAGTCCTTTTCCAGTCGAATTTGCGTAAGGCTGTACTAATTCAGCAAGTGCAATAAATTGTTTGGAATATACCCTTCTGCTATTCTTCGCTCTTGCTTTGATTGGCGCATGAGTTTTGTCAGTAGAAGTTCTTCCAGGTGTGTGTTTTCCATTTCTTCTTTCGCAAGCTGATGGCCCAGGACTATTTTGCGTCTTCTCTGCTCTCGCTCTTTACGGGAGGTTTCTTCTTCAATTTTTCTCTCCTGCAGACGACTTTAAAAAGGCAGGAAATGAATACTGAAGCATACCCGGATTTTTGCAACATAGTCAACACTTTTCTGAACTAAATCTTTTTTAGGAGGCAGAAAAATTTCAAGCTTTTGAACGTGTTGTACGGGGTCCATATTGCAACGGCTTGCGAGAAATTCTTTGATTTCATCTCGTTCGGAGTCAAGAGAGGATGAAGTTGCAATAACTTGTTGAGTGTCGCCAGTTTTGCCTTGCTCAAGTTGAGTACTCTCATTATCATTGATCTCAGGAGGTGATGCGAGATGCAAATTTTTTTCGAAAGAATCCATATTTTCAATCATATTTTGGACAACGAGCTTGGTTTTTTCCTGTTTACAATGAAAGTGAATTTTTATTGATTCGTTGCGCAAACCTGTGCTCGCATTTGCTTTTGGGCATTTTTCTTTTTCTCCCGTTGTTCGTGAATAAAGTCCGTCACAGTCATTTCTTTGGTTATTGTCCGTTGGAGCGACGGCGCTATCTTCGTGACAGGCTCACATGCTTCGGCGACTTTAGCTACCTTCTTTGGATCCCTAACTTTCGTAGTGCCAACTTCGAGTTTCTGAGAGTAACTTTGTAAGAAATACTTGTGAGCTTACTCACTTTTTTTTGCAATAATTTCTCGTAATCCACTTCTGGATGTTCAAGTTTTGGATGATCTAAAGGGCGAAATCCAGCACGATGAACGCGCCTCAACTTTTGCCGCAAAGTTTCCGCAAAAAAATCATGCTCGAGGTTGTCATACTTTTTTCGATGCGAATCTTCTACTGCATTTGGAAGCTTTGGACGTTCGCCTGAAAATACTGTCAAAAATTTGTCGCTGAATGGCGAAACCGACACCTGTTGGACTGGATGGATAAGATGTTGGCGACGGAGATGCATTTTCACGAGGACCAGTTATTTCTGTTTTCTTCAATGGAATTGGTGGGAGTTTGTGGAATGTGTTGCCGGCAATTCGCTGTTGTCCTTTTAAAACGGAAGCCGCAACTGATGAGCCCGCGCTACTTTTGATTTGATAAAGGAGACTTGCAGCGCACCCTGGCTTAGCCATGATCAAGTCAAAGGCAGTATTCGGACTCAATTTGATATTAAGTCGTTCGCGTAAAACCTTTGTGGCACTCAGCAAACCTATTGAAACCAAGATAGTAGTACCTTTTCTATTAGAATAAAGTTGGCGATCGACGCCTCCAAGTTGGAGGATGGAGCGTTCTGAAAGCGGAGTGACCTATCAGACGCGTCGTTCAGGCCGACAGATTCGATGGCGGGGATGGTGCCAAGACGGAACAAGAGCTCTGCGAACAAGAAGCCCGACTGAAACGCGGAATCCAACTCGGCGGCGGATACGCGGCGCGAAAGGCCGATCTCCGATTGCAACCACGATGCAAGGAGCGAACTCATCACACAGACAAACCCGTATAAGGAAAGTTAAAGGATCGGCGAATTCCCATGAACATCGCCGACAAAGAAAACTCGGCCACCATCGATATTGCTCCCGTAGTTGCCGGCCACAACAAATATCTCGAAGACCAAACTGCTGCCGTTCGTGCAAAGGCAATCCCTTGGGAGGCAAGTGCAGACATTCGTTGGTTTGCCGAATCTAACTACTGTTTTTTTCAGGGTTACCAAAAGGCTGGTCTGATCACGGAGGATGAGCTCTCTCAAATAAGACTCGGCGAGAAGGCCGATCCGTCAGCGAACTTCAAAGAGGTTTGCCTATTGCTCCGAGTGAGCTCACCTTGAACCTTCAGATCGGCGCGAAATACGCTCTTCTCTTGCTAAGCCTCCTACAAAAACTTTCCAGAAACGACACGATCCACAATATTTTGGTTTCTTTTGAGGACAAAATTCTTGGTTCGTGGCAGTATTTTTCGTAGTCAATTCTGAAAGCAACCAGGATTTACTGATCGAGATGATATCTTGAGCCAACTAGACTCGTCTCTCCTTTTTGGTACTTTCTTAAATCTCTTGAAGAAGGATGATGAGTATATTCAATTGAAATCTGCGAAGATTTTTGCCGTTCTCGCCATGTATGGGCGGTTTGCTTTGAAAGCCGTTCTGAAACTTTTCGAAGGGAACGTGACCCATCACTACAGCCTGTTGACGCATCAAGTTTATTCGCGTGGTTTTCGGTTAAAGTGATGGACTCGAATTCGAATGTTTTGGACATTGTCATCCAGATAATGCAAACCACTTTAGCAATTCCGTCATATAGACTGCCATTTTACGAGACTCCAAACGCGATGACAGGGTATAGTCTTGAAGTACTGTTCATTTTCTCACCGGAATTCAGCTTGATCGAGGCCATTAAAGCATCTTCGAACGCTCAAATGCAGTATCAAGGAATCTATTGTCTTTGGACATTAACTTTTGTTCATGAAGTATCAGCTGACATCCAACGGTATTTGTTGAACTGCAAAACAATAAGCTTACTGTTTGTCAAGAACTTACGAAATCATTCCATTGTTCATCGATATTGCGAAAGCAGCCATAAAAGAAAAGGTTGTTCGTGTGATTTTTGCCACAGTTAAGGTGAGCACACTCTGTTTCTTTTGTCTTGTACAACTCTCAACTTTGACAAGAACATGCTCATCCTGGCCCCACAAGAAAATATTATTCCGATGCTTGGAAATAAACTCCTTAATCTGTGCGAAACATTAAGCGCGCGCAAGTGGACTGACACGGAGATCACTGACGATCTGTCTTTCATAAAGGAAGAATTGGCAAAGAACATCAACAGCCTCAGCACGTTTGATGAATATGCATCTGAAGTGCGAAGTGGCAAACTCGACTGGTCGCCATCGCACTTGAGTGAGCAATTTTGGAAGCAAAATGCCTCAAGGCTTGGAGAAAAGGATTTTGAAATAATTCGGATTCTTGGACGTTTGCTTGCATCTGCAGGCTCATCTAATCTTGTTCTCGCCGTGGCTGCGCACGACATAGGGCAGTACGTGAAGTACGTGCCAGCCGGGAAGAAGTTCGTGCAAGAAAATGGAACGAAGGCGCAGATTATGCAGTTGATGACTCATGAAAATTCCGACGTGAGGTATCAAGCGTTGTTGGCTGTTCAGAAGTTGATGGCGAATGCGTGGATTTCTTAGCTTTCATTCCGTGCTGCTTTGTTGAAATTGATTGCATTCGACACTTGTCTCTATTTAGTTCTGTCGATAATATTTTGTAAATCTGCTTTCCAAGTGGTTAGATGGCCGATTTTGACAATGCCTCCCATAGAGTATCATCTGTCTTAACACATTCGACGGCCCCCTGCTTCCCTTGTTCCTCGAATTCTGCCATCCTCACCTGAAAAGAAGCACTGGAGGATTTCAGATTGGGTATGGCTTGCAATTTCGAAAACAAGACGTGCTTCTGCAAATTTTTCAAAGTAGATGTTTGTCCTTACAGAAGGAAGTCACCGACTCTGATATTTGCTGCAAGCTTCGAACCTGTCTGTTCTTCACATCAAAATTTAATTCAGATCGGAAAAATTTGATTGCTATTCAAACACGAAGACAGCTCGACAAAAATCAGAAAATTTTAGATCGAAAACTTTTACCAATCGTAGGTTCCTAGGTCTTGCATTATCATCTAAACTTAGAGTCAACCGAATCATCCGCAAATGTATTCCCGTATTTTCTGACGGACCCTTCCGGTAATGCGACATGGAGAGTAACTTCGCAGGCCCATTTCCAAGATGTTTTTCTTTGTCTTCTTTTTCTGTTTTTTTTTTTTTCCTACATTTTTTTCCGACACCGAAACTCCACCGTCCTTTTTTTTTTTTTTAATTCAGTCACATCGTAAGCCTCGTGGCTGGCTTCAAAGAAAGAACAACTCGTTCTCTCCATAATCAGCCTGTCAGAAAATCAATATGCTATTTCATTAAGTTGTTTCAACACTCTGGTTTGAATTTGCCTGCGTTGACTGTATGACTGGCAATTTCTTTCGGGTTCAGTGACAAAATCGAACCCACATCTGCTTCTCTATTTCAGATATTAAAGTAAAGCATAGGAGGTTCCAAGTCACGGACAAACTTTCGCGCACTGCAAATAGAATTCGTCAAACAGTTTGCAAATAAAAGTCACAAGTCGGTCATATTTAAATTCACAACTTCAACCCTAACAGTGCAAGAAGTTTCTGACGATTCTCCTTCAATCCTGCAGCAGGCAAGTCCCAGTCTGTGGACAACAAAATTTCTTCGATCATGTCGATATTTTCACTGTATTCTTCCAAGACCTCTTCACCTGCGGTTGTCAATGCAATGTACAAACTTTCTGATGCACCTCGGCGTACTCTGGGAAACGGATGGGTCAGAAAAGTCACCAGCTCCGTCATGGCTGTGTTACGCAAAGGCTTTCCAGAGACTCCCGGAACCGCCGCAACGCCCATATATCTGTTTGCCTTCGTTTAAGACGCATTTTCAGAAGAAAAAAACTCACACTTTCATCGCTGCTAACAATTTTTTTACATCTCGAGACTTAAATGCTTCTGCCTTAACTGCGTCCACCAATTCTGATGCAACACCATGCCATGCAGATCCTGACGAGACAAATTTTGCTAATACACCACATCCAACCAACACGTCTGTTGTTTCAAGCAAAGACACCGATATTCTGTCCCTTATGTGTCGTAGTTCACGGTACAAACTTGTGAAATCAACAAGAAATGACTGCAACGTCAAACCAGCATTTGCGCTGGTGGACTCTACTGGCAAAGAATTGACAAATTGCACAAAGCTGGAAGTTGAATATCGCACCTGACAAGAAAATAAACAAAAAAATTGCAGGAATGTAAGGAAATAGTTACTAGGCTTTCAGAAATGCCCCCCACACTGACAACAAGTCCTATCAACATTTCGTGCCTCAGCTCGTCGAATTTCAACAGAGGAACCATGGCGGGATATACTTCCGCAGTGTTTAGCCAGTTCAAGCCGTTAGAAACAGCGGACTTTACAAAATAGCGACACTCCGCCGAAACTCCTAAATCTAAATCTTCTGGAAGATCAAGAACTGCAGATAGCGCGATACCAGCAGTCTCGCGAACGCGATCGATTTTTTCAACTGAGTGTCTTACTAGTTGTTTCACAACTCGGGCGTTGATTGCAGGGACCATATAACGCACACCATCCCGCTGACATGCTGAGAAGAGCAAAGGTAAAATAATTGGCCATGCACGAAAACAGGCCTCTCGTATCCAAGCCCCAACATCTCCTCTACTGTCAGCACTGTAGTCCTCCATTCCGAAAAATAAAGCTTCGATTGATTTCGACACCAATTCCTCGGAGAAAACCTTGCCAACAGCCGCTGGACCAACAGTCATATAGAGTTGCACAATAGACGTAACGGCGTTCCTTCGAGCCTCTGCATCTTCTCCACCCCCTTCAATCGACCGTACCAGATCTATCAGACTGTTCAAAATAGTTTCACCGAAAGCGTGTATGACGGATACAGACAAACGACCAGCAGCTAACGCATATCCTCGTCTAGGAAATCTGTCTATCATGACAGATCCAACCCTTCCTCCCACTTTTCCAGCAGAAACAGTTGTCGGTTCAGACGAAGTGGCCATAACAAGTATCAATTTCTGGCAGAAGCGCTTGGAAATTATCTCTTGCAAAGGTGCGGAATTTCGGATGATATCATTTTGACTGCCTTCGAATGGCCAGCAGTATTCTGACAGAGCATTGACTGCGTCACATGCATCAGCCTGGACTGACTCATCGCGGTTTTCGAGGCTGCTGTGCACAATATGCCACCAACTCACAATAAAATCATCAAATGAACTTTGAGGAACGCTTTGGAAATGCTGAGTATAGTTCGACGGCCAGTGGGCAGCAGATAGACATGAAATCAATCGACAAAGCGCACTTCGAGTCAAATCACTGCCAAAAGATTCTAAGAAAGTTTGAGGATATTCCGGTACAATCCTTGTGATAGGCTTTCTGAGTTTATCAGACGATTTCAATTCAAAAGGAACATGCCTTAATCAGTGTTTCCATTTCAGACTCTGTCCACCACGGGTTTGAAGACTCAGATGAGCGAATATTATACCAGGCCAAACAAATTTCGCCGATTGCCAGACAAGAACCATGTCGCACAATCAAATCAGGAGACTTTGCTTTTGGAATCTGAAACAGCAATCAATACCAAAAATAATCAAAAGAGTTAATTTACTAAGTCTGGAAGAATTTTGGATAACACAAAGTTCAAATCCAGAAAAGTCAACTTATGCAACGCTTGGGATGCGAGAGTTCTCATTGTCTTGTCCCAATGAACCGACATAGCTTTGGCGCAGTGAAGCATAATATCGTTCCGATAAAACTCGTATCTGATAATAATAAAAACATGCAACTGAGTTGCAACTTACTTGGAAACGCTCACTGAAACTTCCAAAACAGAATGACTCCGATTTCCCACACTGAAATAATCGGCAATTGTAACAATGTCAATACCATTCGAAATCGCCCCATATTCTCCACTTCCGCCAAGCCGTCCAACACCTTCTTGAAAAGCAGCGCTAGCGGCCCGTCGGACGTTAACCTCTCGATCAAGAGTCGCGGAAACAACGAGCCTCCGAGCCAGATGCGGTATGTGCGGCACCAGTAATGTAGGGTCGTATGCACGAAAAAACGACCAACAAACGTAATTCCCAGCGTCCCGAACGTGAGAACCTATGGAATGAGATCCGCGGCGCACATCAAATAGTAGCGCCAAAGAAATCCACGGAATAACTTTCTCCAGCCATTCTGGCAAAAGCAACCCTCTGCGGGCGAGCTCTGCGATCGCCAAACAGGCGCCATGCCAAGTTGCATCAGAAACGGCAGACAGGTCAACTGCTTCAAGATTTTCCGACGAAACAAGGTCCTCTTGGAATAGTTCAACCACACTTGAGACGATTTCAGTTGCAAAGTCTTGAGGTAGTCGTCCTGATATTCTACCCAATCCCTTTGCTGCACTCCATCTTACTATCGTATCTTTGTTACGAAGGCCTTCCAACATTAACTGAATGATTTCTTCGATTTCCTCCGGAATTTCATCGTCGTCTTCATTGCTGACATCAACAGCAGTTGGCCGTTCTATGTTGGCCGACGAAGCAGAATACTTAACGAGGTTAGCTGCCAGCGATCTACTTCCTGGATCTGTATTCAATTTGCGAAGGAAAACAAGCTAATACCTCTCTGGTACCTCCAAGAAGCCAGCTTTGGTCGAAGAAAACATAAGCCAACTCTTTGACTGAGCTTGCAAGTCAACTTCTTTATCAAAGAGTTGGATTTGACAGAAGGTCCACTAGACAGCTGGGAGCAGAGGAAAACCATTCGCGGGAGAGTAGAATGCAACTGACTTCGCGGCCCATACTTATAGATAGTGCAAAGTGAGTACAAAATTCCGCGAAGCAAAAAAACGTTCGATGTTGACACGTCCAAGTGAATTCGAAGAGATTCTGCAATGGACCAGTCAAGAAACGGCCGGAGATAGGAATCCACAGTATCCCGTCTGGGTTAAACCATGTTTAACTCATCATATGCCAGCAAATGAAAAACCTTGTCAATAAACGAGTTAAGAGAATGGACGCGCCTTCATACTCTTTTCCGGTGAATGGCAGAAAAAACTTTCCTTGTGATAAAAGAGTCTCCACAAGGCCATTTTTTTGCGGGGAATCGTTTTGAAAGGTTGAATCGATTTTGTTTATGTCGAATGGAATCATCACTATCAAGGATAGCCACAGAAGAGCGACGTATCGAACTTCCCAGAACATGTTGCCGCTGGGCACTTTCAACAGGTATGCCAGAACTGGTTCAAGGTCGGAGGCTTCGTGAGTAAGGAATCTAACTGTAAACAGTTGGTCACGCGAATTTAACGCAGCAGCGACTAACTTATCGTTTTCCATCCGCGCACACTGCACAAAATGTTTATAACATTGAACAACGCAAATGAGTTCTCATCAAAACTCAAAAGGTCGACCGCTATTCTTAAAGGTTTGACTGCAGCAGAGGTAAGAGATTCGAGGTGAGGATCCAGTAAGGCTGGTTGTTCTTGGTAGCGCTCAAGAATGCTAAGTTGATAAACAGGTTTGGAAAGGCCATCAGGTACCATCGAACCTTCTGATTCGTCTTAATACAGGCTCGGTGCTCTCACGAGTCCCCGAGCGACTTGATGCAAGCTCAGCAATAAGATGCAAAACTTCGTCCTTCTCATCAAAATGAGATCGGTCGTTGCTGAATTCGTTCGTGTCCATCTGATTTTTGAACAGCAGAAAAAATGGCGGAACGGATCATTCAGCTGACTAACTTTCCATTTCCTGCCCAGTTTGAAACCGTATAACAATTAACGAACCTCTTCTATTTAGTTCAACATCGTCGGATACATAATCACGACCAGGTCAATGACCCATACCTTACAGAATTAATACAAACTTATACACTTCTGCGATCTCCTAAGGCATGAATCTTTTTAAAGCATACTATCGCTGCCTGCGGACATCATTTTTGTCTCAAAAAGGTTTTAAAACGAATTTAATAAAATGACCAAACTGAAGAAAACCTGCAGCATCTGGTTTGGGTGGTGTGGTAGTCGCTGTGGATTTAAATCGTTCAGCAGAAACAGCACCGGAACAAGCAAGTCAAAAGTGCGGCAGTACCATGGATATGGGTATACAGTTTCGAGTTGTCACAAAAGATCTGTGAAGACTGCTTTGAGATGATACTTTTGCGTAAAGAGATGATACGGGCAATGCAACGCCTAAGATTGACGATAGGCCAATGTCAGGATGTGTGCGAGAGGTCACACTCTAACTGGTGATATGCTGGAATGTGGCTCAGTGTAAATAATTACTGCCAACAGTTACTCTAGCTTATATGAGAATGTGATCGGAAGCTTCGATGATCGACAGTAAAGAAATTGAGATGCTGTAGATTACAGCAGCAACAGAAGTTAAAATGCTAAAATCACCAAAATAACAAATATCAACCAGGGTCACTCTCTGGGTTTAAAATTTGGCGAATATAAATAACACCCCGACGGAAATTGCAAAGGGTCACTCACACGAACGAAAAGGATCACAAAAAGAAAAGTACCTGAAAATGGCTTCCCTTCTATTTGCTCTTTTGTTTGCGTATACGCTTGCTGAGAAATGCACCAACCCTTCCGTTCGTCGGGAATGGTCTGAGCTGAATTCTTCTGAGAAATCGCAATGTTTGACGTTCTATCCTTAATTTTTCTGTTCTTTCAAAACTGACTTCCACCAGTTGTCAATTCCATATTTGAATTAACCACGCGCCCGATAAGTGGACAAGTTAGGGATCCAGGAATAATTTCGTATGATGATTTTGTACAAACGTGAGTAGTTTGCGGATAATGTGAAAGCTAATTAAAAAGCTTCAAGCCATGTCAAAAATGCCATATGGACACACGGAAATGCACAGTTTTATCCATATCATCGAGCGCTAATGCACCAATTTGATTTGGCTATGAAAAGCGTTGGATGGACAGGGGGAGTTGTTTATTGGGACTGGCCTGCAGTTTCTCAAGTACGATTTTTGAAAACCAGAACGGCATAAAAAACAATTTCATCAGAACTGGCATGCTTCGGATGTATTCGACTATTTTGGGGCATACAAGAGTAATGATACCGACAACTGCGTACTTGACGGTCCATTCAAGAAAGACGAGTACACAATCGCTCCAGACCTGACAGAATTCGATCGTCCAGTGGCAGCCGGTGGAGACCGTACTTGCCTTCGCAGATGTGGGCAAAATGCAGTTTTAACTGATGCAACTGTGATAACTTCAATGATGGCAAACGCCACAAACTATGTTGAGTTCCGTGGCGATGACACAACGTATTGTTGGATTATTCATTCAATTCTCATGATTCACACAATCCAGTAACTATCATGCAATCGGGCATACGGTTCTCGGCGGGTTTGATTGTGGAGATATGGCCAACGGATTATTTTCTACAAACGATCCATTATTTTTTCGTAAGTTTATGCCAAATATTCTAATCTCTTCTGAGAAAATTAAGTACATCATGGCCTTGTTGATAAGATTTGGTGGAGATGGCAGCAGCTTTGCCCAGAATTCAAGACGGACTATGAAGGCACTCTGATATCAGCCAAAGATCCAACAAGTGATGGGAAAACGGCAAACGCGTCAGCATCACTCCAAATGGATTCATGGTATTGGTGGACCGTCGAGGACGTGCTTGATACTGAGGGTGATTTACTTTGCTACACATACTCGAAGTCAGCCGGAGATCTGGAATTGAGTCTCAACGACGGCTTGAAGTGCCCATCCGAGTCACAGCCATCCCAAAGATCAGAATCTCGCGAGTTTTTGGACCAGTGGTTGCACCAGGGTCTTGAATACTTGGTGCAGTCAGATTTTATGCGGACAGATTCGAAAGTTGCTCGAAGGGAAGTCAGAAGTCAATCTACTTTCGACACGGAAGAAAACGCTGACGGAACAAATACTGTTCATTATCTTGCAAATGGCAAAAAGATTGATATTCCTGGCGGATACAAAGTGCACAAAGTTTTTGAGTCGAACGTTCAGGCAGTTTCTACGAGTAATGGAAGGCCAAAAATGTTTTACGAGACAAAGCCGACTGTCGCATACCAGAAGATACCGTGTGCAAACGATTTCAATATTGTTGGGAGTCCTTGCTATTTAGAGAAACCTCCCAGAGTAAGGGAAGAGACTGCCATAAGCATGAACATGCATTGGCAGCAAGTACAAAGTAATGACAACTTAACAGCGATGAAAATTGATGAACTCAATTGCAAATGCATCGCTCATAATAAAAATTCTTTGCATTGAAGTCTGAAATCGCTAGCCTTCCCGCTTAACAATATCAGCAGTCAATGAGCGAGCATATACGTTACAATTTGCAAAAGCATTATCACTTTTCAGAACAAGATGTTACATTTTCCGAATTTTTCAGACTTGTAACGCATGGAGCGGGCTCGGGATTGGGGTGGTGCCGGTGGCTCCGAAAGGCGAGACTTGCTGCTCTATGAAGGCACTGCGGATGGGCTGGAGATAGTCACGCGTATTGGCACGAGGTGATGGGATATGGTGGACGTGACCGATTTGCGGCGGCGGATGTTCTGTACGTACGGCTGTTTGCAAGGTGCTGTGCGGACCAGCCACGGCCAGGCGCAGCGAACGCGTCGTGTGGCGTCTCGTCCAGGGTGACTCACTCTGTGTCTGTGCGCTTGCCCATCGAACCCCGTCGTTCTGTCACGATGCGTCACGCTTCGTTCCTGTCAGAACACCTCAAAAGCCCCTCCTCGCCTCCGAATTCCGTTCCTCTCTAAAAAGACAACGTAAAACAAACCATGTACACAATTACCACCTTCACGACGGTCGAATTCGACCTGAAGAAGTCTGACGTTCCACAAAATGAGAAGCCGATTCTGGACGCGCTGTTCAAATTCCGCCAGTCCCTTCAAACTTTGAAGAAAGACTCCCTCGGAGCTGTTACTCTTGCTGATGTAAACGCAAAAGCAGCCGAGCTCGGTCAAGTTCGTTTTTCAAGGCCTTGTGTGAAAGCTAAAACAACTTCAGATTGTCCGTGAGCTCAAGCAGGCACGCGAAGAAAATTACGGGGACTTTTACGATCGTAATCGCTGCGACGACGTCCTCGATACCATCTGGATGCAGATTTTTCACATTTGGGACAAGCTCGTTGAATTGCACGCGTCGCTCTATCCCACCTACGTCACACTCGTTGCCCTTTCTCGGTCCGCCGAGGCATTGCGCCGATCTGGAGCTTGGACTGCAGCAGATGTAGATTCTCTCCAACGCCGGCTCGCGCCGATCGATGAGGCCGTAGCATCCACTGAGGGAAAGTTCGTTGCAAATCTTGCACGGTCCGACGCACAGCCATCGTTGGGGGACCGTGTTCCCATGGGTCAAGCTGTTCTGGCATCTCTGCTGAACAGAATCCATCGTACTGTCAGGTTTTTAGCCGCTGATGGCGAGGATCTCGACGAGCTGTTAGCTCCTCTGAAGACGGAGCTAGATGGAATGCTCCGGCAGCTCTCAAGTTTTGAACAACAAGGCGTTGAAGGATATTCGGCTGAAAAACTAGCACCAATTTCAAAACGATTGCACCAGATAGATTCCGCCAAAGGGTACACTTAAACATTCAGACCTAGTTTAAAAAAAAAACAAACAGACCAGCAGGAAACTTCGCCAATTCAGATGCGAAAACAGGTCACGCCACAATTGCAGGGTTATTGAATGAATGCTTCGACAAAGTCAACGCTCTAGTTGCTAACTTGGATTCAGTGTCATCCGACTCTCCGTTATACCAAACATACCGTGCGCTACTGGCAGTCCATTCGGATCTAGTACGCATTTCAACAAACCAAGCACTTCAAGGAGACTTGGCTCGCTTGTCTTTAGCGTTGGAGTCAATACAGCAACGCTTGGAAGATCTCGAGAAGCAGCGTGTGGATGGAATATTTGTCCCCTCTGGTCACACGTTCGAAGCCGCTGTGAAGCTTCCAGGACAGGCAACGATGCACAAGCTTCTACATGACTGCCACAGTCAAATCACGAAAATTGTTGACCCAGTGTCTCTACCAGTAGGTGAGGCGCTTGTGTCCACTTACGAGCTTCTTGTGAAGCAGCGGGCAGTTTTGCGGAAACTTCGTGCGTGGGCGTCTGCTGGGTGGGATGTAAAGAAAGATGTTGAGCAGGTGGAGGCGGAGCTGCGCAAGGTTGAGACGCAGAGAGTGCGGGGCCTGTTTGTGGGGCCGAGCCAGACGGGCCAGCTGGCTGCTGCACAGAGTGCGGAATTGGTGGCTGGTGTGGACACGCGGATTTTGGAGATGGGCAGCGACACGGACGCGGTGCCGGACGGACAGGCGACCATCTCGGCCTTGATGGACGAGTGCGACTCGTTGGTGTGGCAGGTGCGGTGCATGGCGACCGAGTGAACGCGGAAATAAAGCATTAAGTTTCCGAAGTGATGCGCCCATCTACTCCTGTCCTCCGCAACCCGCAATACACCACCCTCGCTGTTCGACCAGCTGACGGCATCGATACCGTCTTCGATATGTTTCAGTTTAGCTTTAAGTCCCGGCGTGCTGCCACGGCGATTGGTTCGCGTAAGGTGCTCTCCACTTCTCAAGGCACGAAGGACGGCCGTCCCTGGACTTTCTTCGAGTTGAGCCCGTACGAATGGATGACTTGGGCGGAAATCGAGTCCCTCTCCCTCGACATTGCATCTGGGCTGCATTTCCTGGGCCTAAGGCCGAGCGATAAACTGACGATTTTCGCAGACACTAGGTATTTGAAATCAGGCTAAGCAAAACAGACACCAACGGTTTTAATAGCAAGGACTGGATGTTGATGGCGATTGCATGCATTAGCCAGTCCATAGTTATTACCACGGCGTACGCCACGCTTGGTCAAGAAGGTCTACAATATTCATTGACCGAATGCAGTATTACTGCAATGTTCACGAATGCTGAATTGCTTCCAATGGTCGCTAAGATTTCAAAATCAGTGGAAACACTGAAGACGGTCATATACAACGGAGAGGCGTCTGCAGACGTGCTTGCAGCTCTCAGAAATGACTTGAAGATTAAGGTACTATCAATAGTCGATTTGGCTGCTCTTGGTCGCGAATCTCCAGCAGCTCCAGTCCCACCTTCAGCAGAAGATTTAGCTGTCATCATGTATACTTCTGGGACAACAGGAGCTCCCAAAGGAGTTGAAATAACCCACTCAAATATTGTCGCTGCATGTCTGTTTTCATTGAACTTTTTTCATTCTGAAAGATACCAGGTACCGGCGGTATAAACTACCTCAAAAAGTACGCCAATGAGAGCGACTCATATTTGGGCTATCTCCCTCTTGCTCATATTCTTGAGTTTGCAGTTGAAATTGCAGCTTTGTTCATGGGAATCAAAATTGGTTATGGTTCCGTCAAAACTTTGACCGATGTCTCGGTTCGAAACTGCAAAGGAGATCTTCGCGAACTTCGACCCACTCTGTTCGCTGGCGTTCCAGCTGTTTGGGAAGGAATCCGGTAGGTTGAGTGGAAAAATAGTGTGCGTATGAATAATCCGTAACAGAAAAGCTGTTCTTGGGAAAATACAAAGCGCCGGGATCATTGGCCAAACAATATTTGCGATAGCCTACTATGTCAAACTCCAGCTAATGTACTGGGGATTGGGATTTCTCGCGATGCCCCTTGATGCCCTTGTTTTTTCCAAAATCAAAGAACAAGTGGGGGGAAGAATGAAAATGGCTTTATCCGGCGGTGCACCGATGCCCCGTAAAACTCAAGAATTCCTCAGCGTCACTGCTGTGAGTGTTGTTAATGGTTACGGAATGACTGAGTGCACTGCGGTGGTGGCATTGCAAGAATTGCAATCAAAATTGCGGGTCGGCATCACAGGAACCATCGCTAGCTCTATTGAGATGAAGCTTGTTGACGTTGATGATACGGAGTACAAATCAACGAACAAGCCCAAGCCTCAAGGTGAAGTTTGGGTACGTGGTCCAAGCATAATGCGCGGATATTTCAAGCAGGAAGCTCTGACGAAGGAGGTTATGACCGAAGATGGGTGGCTTATGACTGGAGATATCGGCGAAGTCAATCAGGACGGTACAATCACTCTAATTGACAGAAAGAAGAATCTGGTGAAACTTTCGAATGGCGAGTAAGTCTAGGAACATTTTTATCGCGAACTCACAAGAATCCAGGTATATTGCTTTGGAAAAACTCGAAGCCAGCTACAGAATGTCAAAGTACATCTTTAATTTGATTGTTCATGCAGATCCAGAAAAGTCGTACCCAATAGCCATCGTAATGCCTATTGAAAAAGAAATCCGTAGTCTTGCGAAGAGTATAAACCCTCAAATTGACGCGGATTCTTGTGATTACAAAGAATTGTGTAATCGATCGGACATCATTGCCGTGATTTTGGACAGCATGAAGGAAATCGCGAAATCTGTCAATATGAAACCCGCGGAAATCGTGAGACACGTTGTATTGTCGCCGGAAGAGTGGATGCCGCAAAACGGGTTTCTCACAGCGGCCATGAAGGTCCAGAGGCGCTTTGTTATTCAACGTTACCAGTCCGACATTGATGCCGTTTACGTTTGATTTTAAAAAATAGCAATTGGAAATCTTCTGTATTTATTCTATAGTTCTCACATGAAAAAGGCCAAAGCGGCCAAGATACTTCCAAACTCCGCAGCAACTGTTGCGGAAGATGCGTAAACGTTACTTGGTGCCACATACCCTGCTGTCGCCTCTGTAGTGGTTACCGCAACGGTCGGTGCTACGTAAATGTAAGTGGAAGTCAGTTCGGTAGTCGTCGATGATTCGTGAGCCGTTGAGGTTGAAGTTTGAGCAGTGGTAGAAGTGGTTGGGAGAGGCTTTCCACTGAAGTGAACCGCAGGATCAGCGACATCCGGCAAATAGGTAGTGTCTGCGGAAGCCTGCACAGGCTTTCTTGGGGTCATGGACACACTGAAAGCAACAGTGTTGTTCAAAGTCACAAAGTCGAAAGTCGCAGAAGACGGTGTGACGCGCAAATGTGTGAAACCATTGACTGAAGGAAGTTCTTGTCCAACAGCCGCTTGATAGGGTGGACAAGCGGTGTCGGCAGGGGTTCCACCAGCACCCGACTGTACCTGGAGCGTGGCGTTGTTGTTGACATAGTAGTATGCGAGAGTGTGGTGGTGCCCGTTGATGTAAGCAGTCGGGTCCCACTTGTTGATTAGATTGTCCAAAGCAACCATGTCAACGGATGACACGACGTCACTGCCGCATGTGAAAGTCGGGTGATGTCCCATTACAAAAACATACGCGTCTTTGTTAGCTTGCTCGAGAGCATTGTCGATCCATGCAAGTTGTTTTTCGATCGTGTGAACAGATGTGTTCCACCCTTGGAGAGCAAAGTTTGCGGCCAAATCGTTCTTGGTCGAGTTGTATCCGTAGAAGAGTAAATCAGTTTCGATGAAGATAAAGCTCGCATAAGTTGAAGCATCCACAGCGATGCGCTTCGTGTAGAAGAAGTCCGTAATTTGCCAGTTGACGTGTTGGTACAACATTTCGTACTGCTGAGACTTGTTTAAGTACCAGTCGTGGTTTCTAAAGTAAAAAGTCAGCAACTTCCCAACGCGTAAACTATAACCCACCCAAGAATAATCCACCATGGTAGAGTAGATAAAGTTGTACCATTGAACACATCTTGCCATAATGTTGTGAACTTCGGGTCGTTGGTGGACTGGACACCCTCGTAATTGTAAATGCCACCTTTGTAAAAGTTGTCTCCCAGAGCCATAACAGCGGAAGATCCATTCGAAGCTGCCCAGACGTCCATGCTGGCCGCAACTTTCATCATATTGCCAATGTTCCCCTGGTTGCCCCAATCTCCCAGAACGAGAAGATCGATGGATGCCTGTGCAACCATAGCAATTGACCCAAAGATCGTCAGGGCGTGCAACTTGTTGAGTAACATTTTGATGAACTTTTTCGATGAAGGGAGCTCGGTTTTATTTTGTCTGGCGCATGCCTTGGCGCGTGGCAGAAAAATTTTCAGTTATCCATCGGTTCTCGCAGCTACATTCTTTCCAAATAAACAGATGGTCCAGATTTTTGAAGAATGAAATCATGAATTAGCCATTCTTTATTTCAATGGATGAAGCATCGCACCTTGCGGAAAATTGAAAATACCCAAGTCTTGGCCAAATGTAAACATTACACGTAAGCCGCAAAACAATGCCGTTTACTGTGACGTGCTGCTTACGGAACTTTGATATCACCTGCCGGTAGTTTCAGGGGGGCTGTACGGTGCAAGGACAGATCGTGGTTGACTCGCATGCCAAATTGTTCGAAAGTTAGGTGAAGATGGAGATATTGCTCGTGCACCCAAAATCTCATTTGTGCAAGGCTTCAATACAGGCAAAAGATTCTCTGACCCTTGTCACGTCATCTTGCCGTCTAAGGTTTGTCGATTTGTGAACTTCAACGGTTCTGTCTCGCTATCTGCACTAGATGTGCAAGTATTAGCAGAAGGAAAAATTTTTAAGCACTAAGAAGTGTTGATTGAATACACTAGGCTTGTTGGAGTACCCCTATGAGGGAAATTTGAGAATGTAGGCTGCGCATTGTATTTGGGCTCAGCAATTTCCCGGAGAGGCCTTGAAGAATTCACATGGAGGAGATAAACATGCCAGTTGTTATTCGCAAAATCGGCGAAAAAAATCCCAAAGCCACGTTCTTTTGCATTAAGAGTTGGAGGGAAGAAACCTTTTGCCGACTACCCAGCGCGTCAGCATCCTTCCGGCCACGTCTCGTGCGAATCCGCGCGCTGTGAGACAGAGATGGGATGAGGTGCTGTCATCCTGCGTAGCCATGTGACGTTGATGAACCCATGACCGTTACGGGAGAGCGAGAGTTCGCCAACTCTGGGAAACCTACTTTTCACTGGAATTGAAAAATCTAAACCTTGGACTGCAATCGCGGCCAATCGCCAAGATGGCGGCAAACCAATGCCGCATTTCATAGCAATCGATACCGGTGCTAGAGTTGTGTTCTAAACGGTCCGCCGCATCCCTACCGGAAAATAGCTGATTGCTTTGCACTCTGAATTTAGGTAAGTTAATGTGGCGATGACGCTTGTAAGAATATTTGTAACAATGGTAGGAATCGTATTTCGACAACACTTCTATCTTAAAATCGAAACAGGAAAGTTCATGGGTGGACAGCTTGAGCAAATCCCAATTTGCTGTTTGCCACATCAAACACCGTGTACGCAGCGCGCAAAAACGTGTCCCCAAAGATGTAAGCTGGGCCAGAGGTAGAGGTGACCGTTCCGATCCTAGTAATTCCTGAGAAGCAAGTGCCACTCTCATTGAGCACGTAAATAGACGGAGGGATAGTAATAACGACTTTGTTCAAGGTGAACTTGATGGTGGGTCCTGTGGTCGCCTTAGAGCAAGCGATCACATATACTCCTTCAGATGACGAATAGGTCGCTCCAATGGCAGAATTCAAAGAGTTGGCCATCGCGTTGGGCATGTACCAGAGTGAAGTACCGGTGTCAGCGATCGCCCCATTTCCAGTATTCGTGAATGCAATGGTCGTCGACCCAACAGTAAGAGTAGCTCCGCTTGGGTTGAACTGGTAATATGTTTGGCTAGATATTGGAACATACTGCAAGGTTCCGTTATATTTACTAGAGTCTGCACCGTTGATAGTGAGCTCGCCGGTATCGCCGTTTGCAACATTTGACAAGTAGAACGAGAAGTTCGAAATGCCCGCGGCAGATACGAAGTTTCCACCTGATATTTCGTTGATGGAGGAATAGGCAAGACCCCAGAGACCGTCAATATAACTGAATCCAGTTTCGCTAGTTGACACGCCAAAGTTGATCTTTGCGGCGACGCCAGCAAGTGTCACGTTGCCGGAGTAGATGTTGCCGCTCACTTCTCCAGAACCGTAACTTGTCGTCCATTTGGAGCTTGTTTTTGAGACTGACGAATCAGATGTGCTGAATGTCGCTTGCCCAGAGGTTCCACAAGAGCCGTCGGACGACGTGCAGCTTGGCCCACGGATCCATACATCAGAGGAACCTGACGAAATCAAATTTGTTCAAAATTTCACAGGCACATGAACCGCACAAACCAGTATCTAGATCAAAGTTGAACGACTGGCTCTTTCCCAGAGTGGCAGTTGTTGTGTAGTACTCGTCGTAAAAGTCGGTGAGTGCAATTGAGCGCTTCGTCTCGCCCGCCAAGACAATATCCAAGCCGAAGCGTGCTCGAGTGCTCTTGACGCTGTTTGCCGGGCTTAGTTTCTTGGCAGGGTCGCGCCAGATAGGCTGAGTGATGGCCGCATTCGCAAGAAGGGCGAGGCTCGAAAGAAGTAGCACCTTCATCTAATTGTTTTTTCCTCTTGATGGTGCCTTCCGCATGAAATCAAGCGCGTATTTATAGGGTTTTTCCGTCCACGAGATCGCAAAGGTGGAAATCTTAACAAGATTTTTTTGAAATCGACAGATTTGATGGAAGACCGATGGATATAAAGGGCCGCAAGAGATTAGAAGTTTTCTACATATTTCACGCTGTACATGCAGTTTTTTTATTCTCTTCCATGTCGAAACCTCCGCTTGTATACATGCGTGATGTGGCAGGCGAGGCCATGAGGTATGTTACCTGTAGATAATCAAAGAAATTTTTGTAACGGAAAAAGCCCACGTTGTCAGCATCAATATAGAAAAGATGAATCGCTTTGAAATGACGCCACTCTAGCAATATCTTTGCCAGCAGTGTTTTGTGGCGAATCTATCCGGAGAAGCGTAAGGCAAGTTGGAATTCAAAAACCGTGAAAACGCATCTTCTAGGACATGTCATTGGTGCTGGAATCCAATGATTAAAACCGCTGCCAATTGCGATAAGGATCCTATATACTCGGCTCTGCGGAGTTTGGCTGGATCCCCATTCTTGAAATGAAGAAACCGGACAAACCAAAACATCGGCCGGCCAACGCAGAAAACAGACCGCTACGCTTCGACAAGCATATTTTTAATGTTGCGTCAGTTAGCGCCCGACGTGAGAATCTACACGATGCCTGCGGATCCCACTCGCAACAGCGATGACGATACCGACGGCGACGAAGGCAACGCGTCCCTTGCGGCTGCCGCGCCGTCGTGGGCGAAGGGTTCTTTGGCTCTAATCAACTTCACCGTCCACGCGTACGTGTCGCCGGAGCAGGACGCCTCCGCCAGCGCCGACGTGGAACGGATGCTCGCCGAGCATCGTGCTGGCCACACGCACGCGAGCGGCCATGGAGGTGCACATGCGCACAAAGTCGGCAGCGGTCAAGACGTGATGGCGGGCCGCGCGGCTTTCTTCGAGTCGCTCATCAACGGCAACTCCAGAACACAGCTTGCATCATCAACACCAGCACACGAAGCATCACAAACAGTAGCAGGACCAGCAGCATCACCGGCATTGGCGCCGCAAACGGAAGCGGCAACTCGAGTGCCACCAAAGCCGATCCGCAGGCTCATCAGCAGCACGCACACAACCAACGCGCCGACGGAAAAATATTTTGAGCTTCGCATCGGCCTCGGGTTCTCGGTGCCGTGTCTGGAGACGTGCGTGAAGTCGATGGCGCCAAATACGCGCGCACGTTTTCTGGTGCTTCCGCCAGACACGGCGGGGTATGCGCGGCTGGAGCAAGTTCTACGGTACGAGCACCTGAACCGGCAGCGCGCCGCACAGGGCCAGGCGCCGCTGCGCACCACGGGCTGCTGCGGCGCGTCGGCCATCGCGGCACTGCTGTCCACGACATCGGGGTCGTCGGACACGCTCGCGGACGCGGCGCTGCAGATCCAGCGCGACCTGGCGCTGCTCGCGGGCGACACGGTGCCGCTGGAGCTGGAAATCGAGCTCGCGCACGTGCGCGAGCCGCACACGTACACGAAGCAGCCGTGGGAGATGTCCGCGGCCGCGAAGCTGCACGAGGCGCCGCAGCGCAAGGCCGCAGGCGACGCCGCTTACCGCCGCGGCGACTGTGCGGCCGCCTGCGACGAGTATGCGCGCGCGCTTGTGCTGCTCGAGGCCCTTAGCCTTGCCCCCGCCGTAACCGACGCGCGTCGCGACGCGGCAAAGCTGAAAGAAGACGCTGCGCGAGAGGCTCGCCGCCGCATCGCCGAGCGCAAGCGCTTGGAGCGTCGCAACGATCCCATCCCGCCCCAGTACACGCAGGAAGCCATCGACGAACTTCTTTCCGCTCCCGCCGCAACGCTCCAAAATGACGTCGCCACCACCACCACCAGCAGTAGCGACGATCCCAGTATTGATCCAGAATTGGTCATGTCGCTGATGAACACCTGTCGGCTAAACTACGCGGCATGCAAACTCAAGCTCGGCGACTTCCCCACCGTCGTGGTCCAGTGCACCGAAATCATCAAAAACGATAAGTCCAGTATCAAAGCGTTATTTCGGCGTGCTCAGGTATGCTTGGCGAATGAAAAAATGAATAAAAACCTAAATTGAAAAAATCAGGCATTCAGAAAAATCGGTCGTGACTTGGATCTAGCCCAAGCAGATTTGACTACGTTGCGGAAATTACTGGTCAGTAAAGACATCAGCGAAGACGCACCCGAGTTCGTAGAACTAAAGCGAGAAGAGAAAGAGTTGGGCAGAAAATTGAATGAGGCTAAATTGAAGGAAGAAAAAATGTTCAGAAATATGTTTGAAAAGCAGGCAAAAGAATAAAATACTTGTTTATTTTCAGTAAGTCAACAAGCTAAACAGGCTGAACTGAAAAAACGAGAAAAGTTCAAGTTAAGTCTAACGGGGATGCTGCAAGATGAATGGCTGTGTAGATGCAAAACAAAAACATAGCGCGGAGATCAATCCACTATTTCCGAGATAACACCGCCGGCAAAGTTCCGCACAACGTGAATACCGTGCTTCCAGAAGTAGTAGTTAGTGAGCATGGCGAGAATGCTCGCAAAGCGCGCCAGTCTGACGGCCTGCCGCAGAGCTTCGACGGCTTGCTCGACCGTGTCGACGACAAACCTGTTCATCTGGACAGCCCACTCGCCGCGCTTTTCTTCGTCCACGACTTTGCCAGAATGCGCACGCTTCACGTCGGCTACGAACGCGTTATAGTTGCGCTGCCACATCAGTTGCGCAACTGCCACGGGCTCGCGCGGCTGAAGCCGACAGGTATACGTCTCGAGGTCAACTTCGGCCATGTGAGCAAAGCCTTCGAGTTCCCGCAAGACGGTGCGGAGGTGCTTGGCAGACCGGGCATCGGTCAACTGATCCGGCGCATTCCGCGCCGCGCGGGCTCGTGCAACAAACTCAGCCCACACGGTGTTGGCGGCTTCGGTAGCCATGTTGGTGACAAGCGACTCCGTAGCAGACACCATGTTGAAGCGGGTGCCTCCATCGCGCACCTGGGTCACAAGTTCATTGCAAAGACGCACAATTGCTTTGCCATCGGCAGGGACTCCGTTGACTCCACCAATCGTGAATATTCGAAGAGAGTCCACTAGATCGCCCGCAATGCTCCGGCAAGCATCGTCGAAGGCCCGCTGCTGCAGCTTGTCTGCGCCAACAACAAACGGGAGCTTTTCGAACGTCACATCAAACCGCTTTGAAATCAGACGCTTCACTCTGTTGCTCATTTCGTCGCCTTCTGCGCAGGAGAGAAGATCCGCCAGCAAGTCCGCGGACGGCATTCCCGCATTGATGGACATGTTTTCGACAAGCGTGAGAGAACGGGTCATATCATTGGCAGCTTCGGAAACATCGGAGTCGTCTTGGACGGACGACATTGTTGCAAGGCCCTACGGGTTGAACACAACGGCGCCTGATGAACAAAATTTGAACCAGCATGGCGGGGCAAACCATGTTGACAATCTGCATGACGGATTCGAGGCCGGCAGTGGTGAAGCAAGCACGTTCAAACACAAGGATGCGCGATGCAAGGCGGGCGGCAAGGCCCATGACAAACGGAATCGCGGTTTGATTGTGATTCGCGGCACCTTCGCAATCGAGGAGCAGAATGTGGCCCTTGGACGCGTCGGGATGCCGCACGATGGCCATATCGATGCCGTGCGTGCACGGGGTGTTGCCTGGACGCGACGCAAACGGATCGCCGCGGCGGCGGGGATCGGATAAACCGGAATTGTCCAGATGCCACTCGGCGAGCACGCGGGCTATCGCCGAAGCGGTCTTGCTCTTGCCGCTGCGGCCGAAGCCCGCAAACACAACCACGGAGAGAGGTGCCGGGAGAGCGGTCAGGAGAGCGGCGGCCTCTGGGGTGACGCCTAGGGGCACATAACGGTTGCTTGTGTTGGAGGAACTCGTGGGCTCCGATTTCACTTGAATGAGCGGCGCGCACTGGACACCAGAAAAGTAGCCGGCGCGCGGCGACGCGGATCCTGAGGCAGAAGCGTGAGGGGTCGGGGACGCGGAAGATGCCGGGAGATCCGTGGACGTGGACGTGGGCGTGGCGGCGATGGAGATGGGCAGGGACAGAAGCGACAGCGGGATGCCGCGGGGCAGCGACTGCAGCAGCGCCGCGGCAGACTGCGAGCGGGAGAGCCGCTGCTGCTGCGCGGGCGTTGCTGCAGCAGCCACAGACGCGTCGGCGTCCGGCTCGGCCACGGCTGCCCCGGCCCTGCCGAGGTTTGACACTGCGTCCGAATCCGACTCCGATTCTACGTCCGAGCCGGCGCCATCTGGGTCCGAGTTGTGCACGCGTAGGGCTGGCTGTGTGGCGCGGCGCCGTAGAGTGTGCAGCAGCCGATGCGGGAGTGCCATCTTTTCACTTTTCTCGTTGATCAACATATTGCATGTAATCAAGCGAACAAAACACAGTTAACCAAACATAAAAAACGAGCAAAGAGAAGTGACACAGAAAAACAACAGTTAATATAAAAAAAAAGAAGAATAATAGCAAAAAAAAAGAGAAGAAAAAAAAGAAGAAAAAAAAAGATACTAAAAAAAAAAGAGATCAACCAAATCTGAAACATGTCTCCTTCGCATCAGTCTTATTCCTGCTCTTTTCCCGAGCTCTCGAACGCTTCATCCGTGCGTTCTAGTGCGTTATCGGCACCGTCATCATCCTCTTCATCGCCGTGTCGCTCGTCCTCGCCGCTCCCATTGTCAGCTTCGTCCCGCAATTCGCTCGCGATAGCCGCTTCCGTGAGAACATACATGCCGCTGCGCTCAAATTCGCCGCCGGGCCCGCCGGCGCCAGTAACTCCGGAAGCGGTGCCGGCACCGCTTCTCTGAGTGCGAACAATTTGCGCGCGTCGGTTCTGGAACCAGTACAAAATGCTCTTGTGCGGCATTCCCAGTCGCCGCGCAAGATCCTTCTTGCTTTGTGCCGACGGAGTTCCGTTTGTCTGCGCGAACACTTCCTCCAGCACCTGTAGCTGCTCGCGATTTGCACGCAGCCGCCGCTTGATCGGGTTGCCACTCGCGTTCAGCCGGCCGCTGATGTCAGCACCGCCCGCTATAGCAGGTGCGCGAGTTCCCGGAAGCGAAAGATGCTGCGGCCGTTGGGTATGCAGGTGCAGCATCGTACCGTTAATGCCACTCCCGCTGTTATCGTTGTTGCTATAACCATGCGACGATGCCACAACCATGGGCACTTTATCCTGAGAATCCATGTACACGTCCATTTTGCCTAAATTTGATGCTGAAGGAATGCGCTGAAAGCCGCCGCTCCCGCCACTGTTTGCATTACGTGGCATGTGCTGATTGCTTTCTTGCATTGGTTGTTCTTGAGAGCTGAAACGCTCCTGCTGGTGTTGCATGCGGAATTGCGCAAGTTGCTGGTCCCGTTGCAGCCTATCCAGCTGCGTGCGATGCCGGAATCGCTGTGCATGCAAATCGAATCCAGGGTTTGCAACATCCGCTGGAGATTTCGCTTCGTACGGAGCGGAGGGAAAATGTGCGTATACTGGTGCAGACGAAGTACGCGCATGATGAATCCGCCGGTGTTGCGGGCTCGCAAAAGCTATCGGGGAGTTGACATGGTGGTGGGATGGAACCATATGCGCTTGCAGCTGGTGTTGATGCTGTGCATTCCGCGGCACATGCTCGATCGACGAAAGCGATGTACTGTGACGGTGCTGTGCCGTGGAGGTGTCGTTACGAGGTGCAGACGGCGAGGACGAAGAAACGGGGGAGAAATTGGAGCCGTTCGAAGTGATGCTGTCAATGGAGTCCGATTTGCGGTGCAACGACATACTCTGGAACGGTGCTGCGAGCCTGGGCGACTGTGGCGGTAACGGAGGCACAGCAAACGGAGAGTGCATATGGACAGGGTTGAGACTGGTGGCAGTTGATCCAGACGATGCAACACTGCTTGTACTCAAGTTGTGTCTGTGCCGGTAAAGTGCGCCGGTAGGTTGCGGATGCGACATGCCGAGAGATGGCTGGAGCGCAAACGCCGAGGAGTCGACAGAGATGCTCTTCTTGTGTCGCGGGACAGACGAGGCTTGTTGGGGATGACCAGTTGGACTTGGAAGTGGATGTGGCTGCAGCGGAGGCCGCAGCTGCCGGTCACGGTCGTCGATGGCCGCAAGCAGCGACGAGATTGATGGCAGGGCGTCGGGGGCGCGGGCGTTGCTGTTGCTGCACATCTTGTTCAAGCCTCGGCGCGGTGATGTGTCACACGAACGGCCACTCACCACAGGCGCTGCTCATGCTCCGGGACGGCGCCACCGGCGATCGCGGCGGCGGCGGCGGCATTGGTCGCGGCGGGGACCAGAAGGCGGGCGCAGCTGGGGTCGTCGCCGGGGCCGGGGCCGGGGCCGGGGCCAAGGGCGGCGGTTCCCGGCGCGGATGCGGCGTGCAGCGCAGGGCCGACGGTGCTTGTGGTCATGAGGCGGGGTGGAGGCCGGCGGCGTCCCGGTCTCGTCCGATGGCGGGTTCTCCTTCGCCGGGTGCGTCCCAGTGCTGCTTCGCTGTCTGGGCCGGGGGATCGGGGACCGGGGGATCGGGTGGACGCCGGTGTGCCTGCGTTCCTTTGTTTCTTGTTTCTGGTTCAAAATTTCCTCTCTGCATCTCGTTTTGCAAATGAGCAAAATTTTCCGCACCCAAGTCCCGCGAGATTGGCTTTAGCATTGTTTGGCTGTTTGACACTCTCCACACTCGCTGCTCGCAAAACCATTCACCTCATGTTCGCATTTGCAAGGCTTGGCGAATTGTCTCCAACAACCTCGATGCCGTCATCCAGACCACCTCCGTTGCCCGGTGCCACCTCCTCCTCTTCGTCCGTCTCCACTGGCGCGCTCAGCTCACGATATGCCCGCTCGCTAAATTTTGCCCATCCCTCGAGCTTATACCGTCGGACTTCGGACGACGTAGATCCAACTTCCACAACGACGCTGTCGCCGTCGTCCCGTTGTTGCTGCTCTTCTGTCACCACTGGTGCATCCTCCTCCCCCCACACTTCATCTCGCAGACGAAATCCTACGTCTGTGCCTCGCCGCATGTTTTCCATGTGTTTCCGACTATCCAGCAGAAAATCGAGAAAAAGACCAGCTGCAGTACGGTTCCGTTTCAAGTCCATGAGGGTCAAAGTTGTTGCTTGTGGTCGAATGAGGTCCAAACTAGTAACAAAGTGTTCAAACAAACGGGGAAAACAAATGAAAAAGAAAATAAAAATAATAAAAAAACAAAAAAGAAAAAGTTACTCACACCAAAGAAAAAAAATCAAACACGGTATACTGCTCTGGGAGGCGCATATGCTGGTGTTCCCAGAATGTTTCAATCTCTAGCAGGCTCAAAACTCCATCGCCGTCTAAATCAAGGACGCGAAACCAATATTCCAGCGCACTGTCGCTGGTCTTCTCCTCCACGCTCAGGATGAACGCGATAAACTCTTTGTATCCCAGGTACCGCGTCGCCGATGCATCTACTGCCCCCACCTGCGGGGCCTCTCCTTCGCTCGCTGACAATAAGCTGCTCGGTGGCCCAGCTGTGATGCCATAACACTCGATTATTCTGGCAAGCGCTGCATGAGACAGCGCTCGTCGGCCATACGCCTCCAAATCATATATCGTCAGCAGCATATCCCGGTCTCGGTCAAGTTCCCAAAACTTGCAATAGATAACATAAAAGTCTTTGTATGAGAAAACCGAGGGAATCTGTTGTGTTTCTTTAATACCTAAAACTATTGAACTGAAACGGAAATGGGTTGACCAACATTCAAACCGAGACTGTTGGTGGCCGATTCTACGAGGCCCAGAAGATTTGTGATTCCAGTTAGCCTAAATTCGCGCAGACTCATTCGGTTGCGGCCGTTCCGAGGGCACAAATAAAATAACCGGGAAATAACTGTTTCGGCTGAATCCCAAAATCAGAACTATCCAAGCATTATAACCACAACTCACTGAAACGGGCTTGAAAAGCGGGTGATGAAGCTAAAAATTCGAATGCCGGGTGCGTCTGAAGAATATCTACCCTCACACCACCATGATTAAAAAAGAAAAGCAAATACAACTTTATACCTTCAACCACTATCTTAAAATCAGATGGAACCAAGTACCCACGAGATGATTCAGAAGTAGGCTTCAATATTTCAAAAACAAGAGCAGGAAGGTCCGGCCATAAAAATTGATGAACCTGTTTGATAAAACGTTCGAAGCCATCCCAATCTACTAAGACACCAGCATCCGCTTCAATTGCTTCATTCGGATGAAAACTATCCACGGTTGTAGCAGAGTTATAAACCCACCCACGCTCAACGATTCGCGCATGCACAGCAAATCCCAAATGCCGTGGCAGGCCGCAAGCAGACATGACGTCTTGGAACTCATCTTTACTCAGGCCACGAGATTTTCCGGTCGCAACCGCTGATGTCGCCGCCGTTTCACCATTCGGAGCAATAACGACCACGCCCGGCGAACCGATATTTGTCGGAAATGATTGCGAAGTCGAAGCGAATGATGTGGTTGAACTCAGAACTGATTGCTCAAGTTCTGCGTTTGCATTATGTAGCTGAAGATCTTCCGGAAAAAATAACGGCCGGCATTGATCCTGTTGGGAAAGTCAAAACAAGAACTTTGTGAAAAATTCCAAAGGGAAAAAGAAAAAAAGTAAGACATTACCAGAACTATCCGTGTTGTTTTCTTTCGCTCTTCCAACGACGGACGAGGCCTGAAATTTAGAGGTTCAATTTTCGATATTCCCGTACCAAGCTCTCGCTGCTGCTGCTGTGGCAAATCGCCCGATTGCAGTTGCGAAACCCCCAATCCTGTCAACGCGTTCTCGTCAATGTCTTTCGCTTCAGCAGCCGATGCGACACCTTCCGGAATCACGGTCTGATCGGAAGCAAGAGTCACTTCGGCGGCCGTCCCGATATCCGCTGTCGATGATAATTGCATAGAAGACGACATAGCCTCCTGCAAGCTCTCCCCCACAATCTTTTCATCCTGCTTTGGTATTTCTATCGCCATTTCATTTTGCTCAGGTTCAAGGCTTTCAGCAGCACTAATCAGCGGGGAGCCATCAACAACAACACTTTCCACCGTGTTGTCATCAGATACTACAAGAATAACTGAATCATGTCGATCGCCTTCACTAAATTCTTCTTCTCGGTCGATGTGCGCGTTTTCCGGATGCTGCAGCACAGTCTCGGTGACCTCTTCGGTGATTGGAACAAATGCAGTACCGTCTTCACTTTTGAGTTGATGGTCGTCGATAACTTCTTCGGCACTCTGTTTGAATTCTTTTTCCTCGTCGATGGCGCTGCTTGGTTGAACAGACGCAGGAGATGGCAATTCGCTTTCAATTAAAAGCGTCGGAACTAAAGCTGCTTTTTCATTCTCCTCAAATTGGCCGTCGAACGATCCGCTGTCAGTCGTTTCGACGGACGTAACCTTGTTTTGAAGGCATGAATCAATACTAACAAAAAAAAGAAACGACCTTAATTGAACCGTACCTTTGCATCATCTTCTTCAGCAACGTGTATGATAGACTTCCGAAGAGGGCTGGCAGTGAAAGAATCCCCAGTCGAAAAAGCGGGATCCTCTGTCGTAATGGCCTCGGGGGCACTTACTGACGACGACGACAGTGGCAGCGGTTGGGGTGCAAAATTTGTCGAAGTTGGGGACGGCATCGGCGGGGTTGGTGTGTTCCGCGGACTATGGTTGCTGGAAGCATGGCTGCTTGAGCTATGGGTACTGGAACTATGGTTGCTGCTGGAAGTGGATGAACCGATAATGTTGAGGATCTTGGAAAAGGAAAAGCGAGTCGCAAGGGTCAGAGACGGGCCGGATTCTGCCGTTGGCGGGGGTGGCGACGATCTGAATACAGTTGTCGGTGATAACACTCGAGAATTGGATTGAGCATATTGATCAGCCTGCTGCTGCTGCGGATGACCGGGTTTTTCACCGAGAAGCGAGGAAGGCGATGATGTGGTCGAGGCCACCGCGCTCACTTTAGACAAGACAGGGGTCGAAGAGCCAGACTTGCCGATTCCAGCTAGAGAAGGGGGGCTTGCCGAAGGAGCGACACGGACTGCCGAGTGCGGATGAGCCGCTGTATCTGTCTCATGGACAACATCTGCATCCGCGCCGGCATCCAGAGCAGTGGCAGCAGCGCGGTCTGCAATGTCGGATGCAGAACGCGGTTCAACTTGCAGTGGCGAGGGAACGGGGACGTGGGAGTTTGAAGACGACATGAAGAGGCCCTTCATCAACGACGCAAGAGCAAGGCGCGACGGGGACGACGCGCGGCGTTCGGAAGCCGACGAGGGGACCGCGAGGTCCTTGGAGCGCATTTGGCGGGAAGAGTCGGATTCGGGAGCGTGGACAGATTCCGGTTCGAGCACGGGCGACGAGGGCGGCGAGAGGTGCTCAGACGGGGGCGGCGGCAGCGGGGACGAGAACCAGGCGCGCAGGCTCCAGGCGGCGGTGGCGGGGGGTGCAGATATTGTTGGGGGTGATACTGATGCAGATGCTAATGTTAATGCCAATGCGGATGCGGCGGATGCGGCGGATGCAGCAGTCGCGGGGGGAGGGCGTGTGAGCGAGGGCGCGGCATCGGCGCATAGCATCGGCGCAGGCGCGTCGGGCATCGAGCACACACGGCGCGTGTCTGTGTTTCTGTGTTTCTGTGTTTCTGTGTTTGTCTTGGGCGCGTCGCGTCGGTTGGGCGCGTCGGTTGGGGGCGGGCGGCGCACGCGAAGAAGGACACGCACGGCGCCTTGTGTTTGTGTTGTGGCTCTCTCTCTCTCTCTCTGTCTCTCTCGCTCCCATTCACTGCGCTGGCCCCAACCTGACAAATCCAAACAGGGCGACAGATTGCACCCACCCCCCCGGCTGCTTCTATACACTCACTGACGCCCCATACTATCATCTGTTTGAATCAAATGATCCTGCCTGCATCAATCGCTGAAAAATGGCAGTAGGTGTCCAGTTCCATCTCTGTCCAAAACTGCTTCCTGCGAGTCCAAGAGCACCAGCAGCCCTCTAACTACTGCTGTGTGCTGAGAGATGCTCCATTAGGTCCGATTGTACAGTCTCAGTGTCCAACAAAAGTTAGGAGCGCAAAGCCATCCATTGTAACATCCTCGCCAATTCGGTTCTGGAATTCGATTCGCAATAAAACTTTTTCGTTCGTGATATGCTAAACCCGTTCTAATTTATTTCTAGAATTACAGACGTAGGCCTCTCAGTCAGCGCAGCATTGTCATGCTAACCGAGCCAAGTTCAACATCCACTTCCTTCCACCCTCCAAATATCGTCTTCTGCTTGGTCAAAAGCCGGAAAATCATCTACAGCAAAATCATAAGTTTTGTTCCTTTCTTAACTAAAAGGTGAAGAAACTCTACCTTGTGACTAAGTTGGAGATAATTAATTTTGAAGCCAACCGCATAGCAGCCAAGCTCCTCTGAAGAAGGAACAGTAAACCAAACTCGTTTTTGAAAATCGCTGGAAGTCACGCGCTCGCTCACGCTTGCTAATGGAATGAAATCATGGATTGACTGAAATGAGTTCCCGCAAAATGCGTCCGCAACAAGGGATATTTCAATTTTGTCATTCGTTTGCGGATTGTATACATGATTAGTGAAACTTATGGTGATTGGTATCTGAGTCCCGGGCCCAACAATAGTGTTGCTGAGAAGAAAATCGAACGTAAAAGGGGGCCTAGAGTAACTGTCGCTTTCCAGCGCGACGCTTTCTAATGCACTTGATGGTCGAAAAAATATTGATTTGGTCTCTTGCGATTTCTCTGACAGCTTGACCATAGAGCGTATCCGAGACAGAATTTTCTTTGCACTGAAGGACGGCGGCTCCTCAGCAACTACGGTTGTAGCTGCAAACGAATTGGGAGATTGCCGAAGTTCATTCGTAGAGAAGTTATTCAAGAAATCAACGTTCGGCGCATCCCGCACATCCGCTGTGCAAGGGAAATGGCCAACCAATGGATCTTCACTGGTGTACGGCAGCGGCAAGTTTGAATTCTGCTCTTCGAGAAAAATCGGGACAAAGATGGATTCTCTGCTATCAGTGTGCTTTAGAAGCAGCTTCGAGTTGGATCCCGTGCTCTTGGACCTCTTCATCGAAATGCTGCCGCCGGCGACATCCTTGCCACTGATCTGCGTCAGCGACTTTGTCCGCGCTATCGGAAGCACCGGCCTGTCGCGCGACAATTCAGGATCCGTGTCGAGGAATGCCAAGGGTTCGGCGATGGCGGATGCGTTGCTGATGCCCAGCACGCTTGACCGTGGCCGTACCCCGTCGTGAAGTGCCCGCGGCCGAAGCCATGCTGGCTGTAAGTGTTCGCGCGCCACTGCTGCGCCAGCTGGTGCGGCCACTGTTGATGCTGCAGTTGCAGCACCATCAGCTGCTTCAGTGGGCGTCTGCTGCCCAAACATCTTGACACTGCCATGCACGCTACCGTCCACATCCACTACCACACGCACGCCATTGTCGTCGGGATGCAGCAGGGGCAATTCGGGTGGCGGTGCGCACGACCAAGGCGGAACAACTGTGATCGGCACTTTATGCTCGAAGATCTCGTATCCGAACATGATCTTTCCTCGGAATCGAAACACCAGGCTGTATGTGATTTGCGCCGAGGGGGACTTGAAGGAAACCGGAAAAGGCGACGGGTTGCAGTAAACGGCGAACGGTATCGCAACAAAATCGGAGTCCGAATCGACCGGTTTGGGCTTGGGGTCTCTGTCGGCCAAAAGTGTTGACTTTCGTAATGTTGTTTCACTGGGTTGTTAAATTTCCCGTGGTTGACGGAACGTCGACGTACCCGAACTTTGTAAAACGTGTGGCATCGGAAGTTCACAGACATTGGATTATCCATCCATCTGTTCTCAACCTGTCCGAGGAAGGACATGCGTATCGACATTCTCTCCGGAGAATCACGGCCATTTCGAAAGCACAGGAAACCCTTGTCAACTTGTAAACAAGACCAGTCGTCAAACGATTCAGGAATGCCTCACATAGATTTGGACAACGCCCCCCTCGTACGTATCAATCAAAAGAGGATGAGATTTTTCCGAAATCAGTCGGTATGGACGTTCGTGCAGAGGCAATGATTCGACATGCTGGCTTCTGTCTGGAGGCACATTCAGATCCTGCCGGAGAAGGTACTTGTTGGGATCCTCCCCAGGTGCTGCTAGCCGTCGCACGTACACCTGAATGTCATTCAGGGGCATCCTTATCTCGTCGATTTTCGAAACAAAAAAATATTTTCAAGGGAGATCGCTAACACTCCACACCTTTGCAGCCAACTGTAGCCAACGGTAGCCAACTGCAAATTTCCTCTTGCTTTGCATTAATGCATCAAGTTTTGAAAAGTCGCAAAATTTCGGATAATTCAAGCCACAGATCATCAGCCATCAGTCGTCAGTTCGACCAATGTTGTCTTAAATCCAACAACCCTCAGTCAACAAAAAAAATTCCTTATGTTCTTTACGAAATGGACTTCACAGACATGCTCTGAATACTGAAATTGTGCTATTAAAAATTTTCAGATAAGGAAAAGAAGTCAGCGGAAGCCAAGCAAATCATACTGATAATTGCTGGCGAACAAGCATTTATGCATCTGATAAAACAGAATAATGGTTAATGCATTTAGGGGCATGGCCTAAAAGTCGCATGGCTGACTCCTGATGGAGAACTGAGTTGGCTTCCACCAATGCTGTTGTCATCGACAGAGAAGCTAATTCAAGGAGCAACTTCCCAGTTCAAACGGAGCTTTTTTTCTCAACGCAAATGTTTCTTCAAGACTCTGCGACTTGCAACCTCGCCACACTTGGTGCATTTCCACCTTCCATCCTCGATCATAAGCGTGTGCCCAGTCGTTTTTATATCCTCCGCTCGACTCGCAAAAAACTGTTTTGCCTTCCGTCCAGGTCCAATGGCGCCACGGATTAGTTTTGAAAATGAATTGAACGACACAACGATGTCGTTATACATCCACTTGTCAAGTTGGCTGAAGAAAGAATTCGTTAAAGGCTCCCTTGTTGTTCCGGGGGACAGCTTCAAAGATGAAGGCTTGCGTGATCTCTTACGGACGCTGCTTGGATCGCAAAGAATGCAATTACACCTGTGGCCCTCATCTCCTAGAACCATAAATTGCGCATGCGGCACAAATTCAAGAACGCTGCAAAAAGATTGAGCAACACGAAAAACTGAAACGAAAAACTGAAAACTGAAAACCTTCGGAACTTTCTCCCTGAGGGATGCCCGAGAAGATATTTATCAACCCGGTTTCCTTGATCACGCATACGATCGTACAGCACATAGCCCTCTGGTAAACGGTCTAACTTATTTTGAAGCGGAAACGCCAACGCGTTGAGCTTTGCAAGGTAACTGGCAATCGTACTTGCAGATGACAATTTCAGACGGCTATAACATGATCCAGTCTTAGCTGCAGCTTCTAACCCTTGCTTATGGTCAGAATTTGCGTTCTCTCGGTGGTTCGTCCGCGTTCTTGTTGAAGGAGAAGATGGGTATGATGGTAGATCATTCACTTTGTCCAAAGATGAATGAAGAACAGTGCATTCAGGTCTCTCTGTTGCGCAGCATGAACTTTCATAATTGGTCTGTTTGGAAGTGGAAGTGACTGAACCTGGAATAAGCCCCGATTCTTCATTGAGATTGCGAACCCTGGATGAAGCTGGCGACAACGAGCAAGACAAGGCGGTAAGAACTGAATCACGCATTCCGTCACTATAAGAAGTTGCTTCTGACAAGGATGATGAGCAGCTGACAGTGTCACTTTCCGCATCCGCATCTGATTTCTTGGTTTCGCAGCCGAAAAGCTTGAACTTTTGGAGTTCCTTCAATTTTGTTGAGGAAGTCGAACAGATCGGATCAGCATTCAGAAGTACAGATTCAAGGAGTCCCGATTTTGTAGCGGTGGACAGAGAACTATTCTCTTCTTCGTCAAGTACATGAGGATCGTGCGGAGCTGTGTGCGAATGTCGAATATGATCTTTCCAACTATCGCCTGGCTTGATGTCGAGAAGAGATTGTACATTCCTTGCCAGCTGAGTTGAACCACCTTTTGCTTTACTGAATGGGAGTGAAGGACAAGGGCCGGACGCAAGAGATGATAAATCTACCCGGCCCAACACCATTGCGCGATGAATCTTGAATTTCGCAACGGGTGGCAGATGCTCGTATCCTTCTAAATGATCGTTTTCGCGAATGCGCCATACGATATCTGGAGAAATGCAGTTCCTATGTCGTCGTTATTGCTTAGCAGAACAATCGACTCATACGCACCAGTGATACCATTTTGGCTCGTTTGCGCAAGCAGTTATGCGGTTGGAACTGCAGATGCGCCACCAGAGTGCGATCTGCGAACCCACTGAATCAGTAGGTGGAATGCATGAACAGACGTACTCACCTCTTCTTCCGCACGCGAGTAGAATCCGGCACCGCATGAGACGCACGAGGCGTGCGCGGGGCATTGCGTGGCGACACCGAAGCGCTCGGTTGCGTCCCCGTTTGTCATTGTGAAAGGAATGAAAAGAAAGATCGACATCCGCGAATACCGCGAGTCGCCGCGTTTGTACGCGCTGCGTTGTTCTTTGCCGGCGCCAAACATGAGCTAAACTCGTCGCGGGAAAGCAATTCACTGTGGAATAAAGTACGGTCCCCACGCTCGCGACGCAGCGGCCTCCACGTCATTGTGCCCCTTCGTTTTTCCTTACTTTGATACCAAATCAAAACTCCAGTCATTCGGCGTTGCTTACTTTTCGGCAAACAGCGTTTTCCTGTGCTTCAGATACGCGGCCTTTGCTTCAGATTGCCGTAGCTTGGAACAGAAGCTGACACCTGCAGCGAATGCTAGGCAGGATATGTGTTGGAAATTAGAAGAATCTAATCCAAACTGTGACCGCAAATCAGAACGTTTCCAAAGCTGATGTCCATGAATAAAGCGCCTGGCATTACGCTTCGAGTTGACTGTTTGGTGAATCTGAACGCATATGCTGCACTCTGGCTTTGCCAGTGCATTTAAGAGAACGGACATTCAAGCATTTAAAAGCCATTGAGAGAATTCGCAGTTTTGCATTGCGTTTCTATGGGACACAAGTAGCCCCGATAGAATCTTTGCCAATTCACTGTTCAGAGTTGCTCGTATCCTTTTGCAAAAACTTAGTATGTCTCTCACGGAACTAGACATGTTTGTAGTATGAAGAAATATTTTTCGGCGGAGTTGCTAGTTTGAAGCTGAACAAACTACGTTTAACACTTCTGAATTTAGATTGTTTTGAAGGCTTTGGACCGACTGACTGGCTTTGTCTAGCTCAATTTTTAACGAAATGAACTCTGAGCAGCTCGCCGCGATTGGCCGTGAGCGTCTCAGAAAGTATCAGCAGCAGCAACAGCGCAAGCAACTAGCGTCTTCCGTTTCACCGCTCCCTCGTACAAGTATTGATTCTGCCGGCACGGGGCCGCCGATGCCACCCATTCCGGCCAATGATGGGTCTTACTCCGTAACAACATCCCACGACGCCTCGTCGCAAAGCGTTTCATCATTTCAGAATGAAGGGGGCGAAGGGTCTTCAGCCGCTGTTGCAGTCTCCGGTAGTGCAGCGCAAGGCGAAGGCGACGCTGATTTCAATTTCATCGAACTAGAGACTTCCAGCGATGGCGAACGCGAGCGTTTGATGGAGCAGCTGCAACGTGCGGAGGCTCGCGCCGAAGAGGCCCTCAATGACCGCGATGAAATGAAGATTCAACTCCTGGAGAGTGAAGTGGCTTTCCGTGCTGAAGTGGACGAACGAAGTCAAATGTTGGAAAGGATGCGTCGCGAGAACGCTGCACTCAAGCTTGAATCAATCGAACATGCTCAAAAACGGCGAGAGGCCGAGGATCGTGCTGCATTACTGCTTGCAGAGAACAGAAAATCCATCGCGCTTTTGGAGGAACTTCGGGCTGCTCAGATCGTACTTTCCAACGAGAAAGCAGAGCTAATAGACGAGCTGCATTCAGCGAAACGGACTGTGGACTCATTAACGGAACAGGTTGAAGCGTTGCGTGCAACGTCGATAAACAGCAAAGGAGATCAGAACCTTGAGACATGCCAGATCGAACCTTCCGCAACCGACGATCCTCGATCAGTGAGAGTTACAACGGAAAATGTGGGCGCAGACGGTCATGAAGATGGAGTTGATAATACACACAAATCGCAATTTGAAACGAGCAATACCGCGGATACTCACGACTCATTGCACCTGGCGCGTCAAGTTGCCGAACTTTCTCACGAATTAGAACGAGCGCGAATGGCCCTCAAAGAAGAGCGGCACAGGACTGAATTACTGGCGATGGAGCTGGAATGTCTGCCAGATTATATTCATTTGTATCACAAGGAACGCAAATTGCTTTTGGCTCGTGCAGCGAATGTACCCAACAGCCAAGACAAGATGGAAAGCTCTGTTACTGTTGACGATTTGCTTCCGGTATCCAAACCTCCTCGAGAAGTTCCAATTGTCAGTTTGTTAGGTAGTGTTGGAACGGGCTTGTTGGTGGAGTGTTGTCCGTGCGCAGACTGTTCAGGAAATGTTATCTTTTTATAATCTGCAAAAATACTGAAGATTGTCACCAGTTTTTATGTCCTTCTGCTTAAAATCCGAAACTCACATACACGCGAGCACCTCGTATCTCAAAATGCCAAAATTATTTTCGCAACACTCAAGTCTTCTAAGTCTCCTTGCCGAACAATTTCCATAGGTGTCCGTCACTGATATATGGATGCTTGAAAATTGTCAAATTTCCCACATCGACGTAAAGAAGTTATTCTAAAATTCTCTTGATTTCTTCGATTAGTCCGAATAACTTGCGTGGTCTCCAGTTGATAACTTAAACGCAAGAGATTGGAGTATTTGGTTCTTCCTGGACTTGTTTATCCTCGCGAATAAGTTTTCGAAAATTTTTCCCGATCAACACATTTTTTTATCTTGGGCCCGATACCATATCCGCTCAACCATTGACGAGTCATGAGCTGCGTCGCAAACATCTGAAGTATTTTCAAATCTGTGTGCAGTACGTGCAGATTTTCTCGACATTTTCTTGAAGTTGATTGAGGTGTGCAAAGCTTGGAATGACGACACGCGCCATCTTACAATGTCAAATGAAGGTTATGGCAGGATTTGCGGATCCGCAAAGACACAAGTAGCAGTGAGGAGTCTGTGCAGACACTGGTGACCTAGAGAATGGCTCGGGAGCCGCCCGTTGATGAGCACGCGCAGTGCACCTGCCGCGTCCCCATTTGCGTCGCAGCTTGGAATGCTGTGCCACCCGCGGCGGGCGATGATGCCGCGACTCCAAGCAAGAAAACGTGTGTCCCAATTTTGATTTGCTGATTGAATTGCTTTGATCTGTTCTCCATGCGGGTGTTCCGCCACGACCCCGTGCTGTACGTCCGCAGGCCGCCCGCCCACGATGAGGCTCCTGACGCCAATCTGCTACCCCGTGAGTTCGCGGAGGACTGCGAGTCCCCAGATGAGCATCCCTTCCGCCGCATCTCTGGGCCAGCCCTTAAGCCCTTTTGTTTCGACATGCGCCCTGGTTGCACTGAATGGATATACGTATGCTCTTGCTCCATCCACCTTTCTCACTTGGCTAACATACACGCCCACACACACTCCAGTGCATCCTGTTGCTTGGCCTGAAACCTGACCTGTCCATTTACGAAAATTTGAGCATATCCGCAACCTTCAGGGGAATTTCAGCAGTTTCTCGGTTGGAGCTTTTCCATCGTGACTTTGAATCCAAAACCTTCGTGGAAGTTCAGGTTGGTTCCTTCGACTGTGGAATTTTTGCTGAATACTAAGTTCGTGCAGAGCGTGGTACTTTCGAAGACAACCCGTTTGAAACCATCCGCAACCAATGAAGTTGCCCTACCATTCGCCATTCCTGTTCGAACGCCTTCTTCTGGAGTACCATTTAGCTTCAAGTGCGATTCCTGTTCTATTAAGTACATGATCAAACTCAAGTTTTATATCCGAAGCACTGCCGGCCTCACAACTGATTTTATGATTGTGCCTATAATTGTACCACGGCCTTGGGCTAGCGCACGACCACCCAATACACCAGTTTTGTCTGCAGGTGATGATGGAACTCGGGTGGTTTTGGATACCCGAGGTCGAATTCAAGGGCACGTAAGTGTCTTAAGGAGTGACCGTTCTGGCGGAGATCCATTAGTTGCATCCATCCAAGACTTTTCAAATGAGGATGTCGCAGCTTTGGCCACATCTATTGCTGCGATTGCAAGTTTGAGAGAGGAAGTTGTTGTGCTTCGACCCAAAATTCTCAGTAACTTAAAAACAAATCAAGTCGGATCAGAAATTTCAGACTTTCCCACAGGAAGCAATGCCAGTGATGTCGAAAGATATTTGCACGCCAGTAGACAGGATGACGCAGCGCCTGAATACTCTGTTCTCGATCAAGCAGGACCCAACGTTACAATGTTTGACCAAGGCTTTTTGTCATCGGGCGTTGCTTCTGATCTGGAACCGATGAGTTTCACATCACTGGTACAAGGGTACGATGGTTCATCCGCTCTAAATAATCCAGCTTTGCTGATTGAACGAATTCACACTCCGCGTACACCACCACTACCGTATTCTCCCATCGATCCGCTAGTATCTCCCATGGATCCACATCCTGGGCCACCTAGCCCACTACAGTCTGAACCGGAAGTATTGATAGTGGACGAGGTCGGTGAAAGTCAAAGCAATGCCACCACAGTTCCCTCTGGAACTTCCCCTACTACACAAAGCCCAATCATGAGGCAAATAGGAATTTTTCAGACTATGTTCCATCGTGCACCAATTGGCACAGTGACGTCTTCACCAGTGTCACCTGGTTTTCGGTCAGGATCACCATCACCAACTGCAAATAATGTGAGTTGCAATCGAATTGTTTCTGTAATAGCGTGAGACTATTTTTAGGAGCCTCCTAAATACAAGATTGTAATGCCCCGAACGATGACAGGGCCATCTTCAAAAATACCAATCGATATAGTTATCAAATCACTTCCGTACAAGCACATACTAAAAGTTGTTGAGTGTATTCTTGTTGCTCACGTAGAGCGAACTGTTGACAGAACTTCGCACTTCGTGGAGGAAATTGAGCTTTCCCGAGTCGACGTGCATTTGAACGACATTCAAAACGAGACTGTGGGCGATGTAGGATTTAACAACCGAGATGATTCTGAAGGGGATGGTGGCGAATCGATTATTCGCAGGCGTGTGTGGATGATTATTCCAAGTGAGGACCGCCTTGGCGAGTTCAGCTTGGGATTTGTCGCGCCGCTCATTACGTTGAAGCACCTAGTACGGTTCCGTATGCACACAGAGAGGGCAAGAGTCTTTGGCGGACCGTCGAAAGAGGCGTTCAATCTTGGCGCTGTCTCACTTGTGCTGATGCGATGAAAATTAATAAACGGATTGTTATTTGCTTCTGTAATATCGCTCGAAGTGGCAATTAAACTGAGACAAGACTGGTTCTGGTCGGAATGGGATGCACATAAGTAACTGAATATAGTTGGCACGCGCTAGCTCAAATCGTGGCATCTGCAACAACTGATTTTTGGAACCTGCCGGAATTTGAAGATATCCGGGATCACACTCGATATTCAACCGTCGACGCGAATGATGCAGTCGCGCGGAATCCGAGCGACTCGCACTGCACTGGACTCTCTGAAGCACATGAACAACGGCTGCTGCAAGAGCCGCGGTCGTCGACCTAAAAACACATTTGTCGTTAGTGGAATGAATGCATCCGACGCGTTCCGCCCCGGTATCGACCGCCGCGCAAGCGCCTCCTTCCACGATGATGAAGACGACGGCGGTGATACCGCACGCCATAGCCGTGGCTTTCGTGAGGTCTGTCTGTGCCGCGACGATCGCCGTCTTACGTCGCGCGGTCAAAGTAGCCTCCACAGCCGGTTAGCGTCAACAAGCAAAGCTCTTCCACAAAACCCGGAAACACGCGGCAATCTGTCGTCTCAACAACTCAGTCAGTTTTGGTTTCTGTTGTGGTACCGTTCATTTACTTTTCTGAAAGCAGCTCCACCTTGAACGGCAATATTGTGCGTGAAATCACGGAAACTTGGACAGTCATCACTTTAAAAATGAAATGGAGCATCCTAGCGGTTATTTTCAATGGGCTACTGATTGTGCTGTTGTCTAAGCTTCGTGTGGGAGTCCAAACGTCGATCGACGAATCAATAATCCAAAATTACGGAGGAGTGATTGTGGAACTTGTTCTTCTCATTTGTAATATCATAACAATCTGGAGTCTTGAAGAAGCCGCATCTTGCATATTTGGGTACCTTCTTTGTCAAAAATCTGGCTTCAGTTTGGCCGCTTGTGGATTTTTACAAACTCCGTCTTTTGCCAAACTGCCGTTCAGCCAAACATTGTCCTTGACCAGTCCATCGCGGAAAATTTTGGCACGCATTTCGATCATATGGATTATTGCTGAGTTTTTGAAGTTAATCACTCCATTTTCTGCCATCTCTTTGAATTCCGTACTTTGGAGTAAGTGCGTGAAAATTTTAAGTTTTAATAATTTTTTGACAGGCGAGTATAACGACGTAAGCAGTTGCGCGTATTTTGCTCAGGACAACACCATTGGTCCAGTCGACAGAATGTGGCCCACATTGAATACTGAGGTCGGTGTCGGCGAATACGTGTTCGGGTCGTCGCTGGGAATAATGCGGTCAGAAGTTAGTGGAGTGAATGTGACTACTGCACAGTATCCACCGTCGCTGATATCGAGTCTGAACAACGGCGACACAATCCAGGGGCCGGGATTTACGGCAGACATCAGCACCATGTGCGAGTGTTCCACCGGGCTGGACGTAGCGTCGTTGGTTGCGGCGGGAGTGGATGCGGCGCAGGGGAACGCCACATACAACAATTTTGCGTCGTTGCAGGGCAAAACAGGCATCACGTTTGGGCTGGTGCATGACTTGGAGTCAATCACTATTTCCAACGTACTTAGCGGATTCAATACGTGCGGTGGTGTGGCAACCGTGCCTTTTCTTCCTCTGGTTTGCTCGACGCGTATCTATAACCACATGAACGCAGTGCTTGAAATCCAGTTCATGACCGACGGAACAACAGCTTCAATTGCGCCAAATACGGTTTCCTTGGTTGAGCTCTCTGGTCCTGCCGACATTGGAACTTGGTTATCCTTCGCTATGAACGCTATACTGAACGGACCCACATTCGGTTATGAGCTGCCTCCAACCGTTCCTGGAAGCTTGTCTACCCTCCTCTGGTGGACATCACCAAATTTGATCGCCGTGGACAGGGCGTTAGTCGAAGCTGGAATTGAAACGATGTACGCAATTTTATTTAAAGGCGAGTACACTTGATTTCTTGTGGGTTTCAGTTTTGAAGAAAAAGGCCGATAATTTCAGGTGCAATTCAACGAACGTACTCACCTATGGCCACGCAATGCATCAGAAAGAACACAATAAACTCTCACAAGTCATTCGTACAAGTGACTTCGAGCGGTTACTGGACGACGTTGGTCTTACTGGTTATCCAAACAGCAATATCAATTTGCTCCATCGGAGCTTTTGTACTGTGGTTCACTTCACCCAACCCTATTGGCCATGCTGTACGAGCAACAAGGGAAAGCGTATACTTGATCACTTTGCTCACCTCCAGTCCCCATTTGGGCATAGGGATCAACGAACTTTGCAATGCAGAAACTTACGCCATTTGGCAAAGGCTGGATGTGGTTTGTAGGATCGGTGAGTCGCTAGACACGTTAGAACGCGACATCGGAAAGATTATTGTCGACAAGCCGTCGCTGGTGCGCGGTGTGCAGAATGGAAGAAAATATTTTTGAATCTGCACAAAAGTTTTCAACAGGATATCATGCCTGCACATTCGGTATTAACTCAAGAAAAATATCTCGTTTTTTATTCCCAAATATCCGGTTAAATTTGAAAAAGAGTTACCGATAAAAATTTTCGCCTCGTTTTCTGATAGTTGGCACTTGCAATTTTATTGCGTCGCATTATTAACAGTGGCGGCTTCCACCATGTGTTCCTGTTTTCTGGTCTGTCATCGAACGGTGGCCTTGTGGCATGAATTTGAACTTCCCAGAGGAAACAAAGTGTTTTTATAGCTTACCCCTGGAGACTTGAGGCAGTGGTAGAACTAAGATGAACAAATCAAAAGGTCCATAGTTTATGGGCTCCAGACTCGAATGCAGCTGAACCTGAATCAAAGACCAGAAGAAACGGGTTCTTCATGAGGTACCGGAAATCGCCTGGGACCATTGATACTGAAAGCACTCAAGGATAGCACATACGACCAAATGGCAGCAGCTTCGAGGAATTACACAAGAATCTGATGACTTCGGTCTTTGAAAAGCTCGAGCTGCCTCTCTGAAACGGCGATATCGAAGACAAAATGTTTCATACTTCATTGCCAAAAACTGCTCAATCCGTATCATACGCCAAGTTTGGCGCAAGCCACCTTTCCACAACTTCCAACGGCATATTCTTTCTTTGAGCATAATTCACCACTTGATCCTTTTCAATTTTGCCCACCGCAAAGTATTGGCTCTCTGGGTGCGAGAAGCAAACAGCTGAAACTGCAGCAGCAGGAGACATCGCCTAAGACTTATGTTACAACTCACAGTCACCAAGATTAATAAACTTACCAAAGACTCAGTCAAAGTAATTCCCGTCAAGTTGGCAACATCCATGAGTTTCCACATTGTTTCCTTTTCGGTGTGGTCGGGTTGTGAAGGATAGCCAGGAGCGGGACGAATTCCTTGATATTTCACTTGAAGCATTTCTTCAGTGGAAAGTTTTTCGCCCTCCGCATAGCCCCAGTGATCTTTCCGAATGTCTTCGTGTACTTTTTCGGCAAGAGCTTCAGTCAGACGGTCCGCGAGAGCTTTCAGCATGATTATAGAGAAATCATCATGTGACTTTTGGAATTCAGCACATTTCTCGTCGACACCGAATCCAACAGAAACCGCGAGGCCTCCAATGTAATCGGGAACATTTGAAGCTTTTGGCGCAATGAAATCTGAAAGACAGAAGTACGGCTCGGGGTTATCTGAATCCTTTTCAGCCTGTTGACGCAGACCGTAGAATTTGCCAACGACTTCAGTTCGACTTTCATCCTTGTATATCTCAATGTCATCTCCAACGCTGTTCACAGGCGCAAACCATACGATAGCTTTAGCCGTTAGAATTTTGTGTTTGATAATATCTTGCAGCATTTCGTTTGCATCGTCAAACAGCTTCTTTGCTTCTGCCCCAACAGTCTCATCTTTGAAAATCTTGGGGTACCCACGGTTAGGGTATTTTCCTCTAAGTTGCCAGGTTTGAAAAAACGGGTTCCAATCGATGTGGCTGATCAACCCATTAAGGTCGATATTTGTGTATACAAGAGAGCCGAGGAACTTAGGCTTGTAAGTTTTTTGGGCCCAAGTCAATTTCGCAGCGCGAGATTGTGCCTTTTCAAGACTTAGATACTTGCGGTCTTTCAATCCTTCATAATGCTCGGCCCTGAGATCTTCATATTCGTCAGCAATGTCGAGAGCAAAGTCCTTGCGATTCTTTTCGTCCAATAAGTTTGATACGACAACAACAGATCGAGATGCGTCAAGCACATGGATAGCTGGAGAAGAGTATCGCGGGGCTATTTTCACTGCAGTATGCATTTTTGATGTCGTGGCTCCTCCGATCATGACGGGAATCTGGGATGTCTTAGACTCTTCATGCGACAAATAATACCTTCATTCCGCGGCGCTCAAGTTCCTTTGCAACAAACACCATTTCATCCAAACTGGGCGTAATCAGGCCGCTCAATCCAATAACATCGGCTTTGTTGTCGATTGCAGCTTGGATGATTTTTTCAGCAGGAACCATTACTCCCATGTCAATAACTTTGTAATTGTTGCAACCAAGAACAACTCCAACAATGTTTTTTCCAATGTCGTGGACGTCGCCTTTCACAGTCGCCATCACAACAACGCCATTGTACGCGCTATCTGCGTCGTCGTCTGCGATTCCGTTCTTCGCCAGGTTCGCCAAACGCTCTTCCTCCATGAATGGAATAAGGTGAGCAACTGCAGCTTTCATCACACGCGCACTTTTTATAACCTGGAACAAAGGTGAGAACTTCTGATTGAAAACTTTAGAAAGCACCTGAGGTAAAAACATTTTCCCGCTTCCAAAGAGCTCTCCAACGATACTCATGCCGCTCATAAGTGGTCCTTCAATCACATTTAACGGACGGGGATACTGAAAAGGTCCGAAATTAGCTGCAGGAACAAAACTCTGACGACTTACTTTGTCCTTTCTCAAACGGGCCTCTTCAGTATCTTGGACGATATACTTGGTGATGCCTTTGACCAGGGCGTGGGACAGCCTCTTTTCTACATCCAGCTGCCTCCAGGCCTCTTCTTCTTCAGCAACCTTTGAGGCATTTCCGCCATGCTTTTCGGCATATGCGAGAAGTTTTTCCGTAACTTCCGGATCGCGGTTCCAAATGGCGTCTTCACAAATTTGCAGTAAATCTTTGGGAATATCGTCATAAATGGTCAAGAACCCAGCGTTCACGATTCCCATGTCCATCCCAGCCTTAATCGCGTGAAACTGTTTCATAGCTTTTAATTAAAACATTAAATTATATCTTCTACTCACCAAGAAAACAGAGTGCATTGCCATTCGCAGCGCTTCTTTGCCTCGGAACGAGAAAGAAAGGTTCGACACACCACCACTAATTTTCGCGTGCGGCAGGTTTGCTTTAATTTTATGACACACATTGATAAATTCGACAGCATAGTTGTTGTGCTCTTCCATTCCAGTGGCGATTGTCAAGATATTTGGATCAAAAATGATATCAGACGGGTTGAATCCGATTTCATTCACCAAAATATCGTATGACCGCTTGCAGATCTCAAATTTGCGATCACATTCCACAGCTTGCCCCACCTCGTCGAACTGGTAAAATGTTTTAGAAAAAAGTGCAAAAATTCAAAGACACGTCTTACAGCCATAACCACGACTGCAGCGCCGAAACGTTTGACTATCTTCGCTTTCTTCTTGAAATCTGCCTCGCCTTCTTTCAAGGAAATGGAGTTGACAATGCACTTTCCCTGGGCACACTTCAATCCTGCAAGCACGACGTCGAAGTTTGATGAGTCCACCATGATAGGTACTCGGGCAATATCTGGTTCTGACGCAATGTAGTTGAGGAATTTGGACATGGCAACCTTTCCGTCAAGCAAACCCTCGTCCATGTTTATGTCGATGATTTGCGCGCCGTTCTCAACTTGTGCACGAGCAATAGCAAGGGCTTCTTCGTACGCACCGTTGATAATTTTTTTGGCGAATATCCTGGAGCCAGACACATTGCACCGCTCTCCGACATTGCAAAACACATCCTTATCTCCTTTCTTGTAAACTTCAAGACCAGAAACGACAAGCAGGTTTGGATCAACTGTTGGCGGAACACGAGGCTTCACGTGCTTCACCGCATCGTGGATAGCTTTGATGTGGTCTGGAGTGGTTCCGCAGCAACTGAAACAATGGGATCAACAAGCGCTTTGTGTGTGTCACAAAACTTTACCCTCCAACAATGTTGAGCAGGCCCAATTCGGCAAACGGCAGAACATTTTTACCCATCGCTTCTGGAGACTCATCGTATTCACCAAACGTGTTTGGCAGTCCCGCATTGGGGTAGCAAATGGTGAAAGTATCTGTGTTCTTCGAAATGTTTTGCATGAATGGCAGCATTTGATCGGCACCAAGCGCACAGTTAAGTCCAATCGCAAAGGGGTCTGCATGCTTGACTGAAGTGATGAATGCTTCTCCTGTTTGCCCAGAGAGTGTTCGGCCGGACTGATCAACGATAGTTCCTGAAACAAAAACAGGTACTTTGTCGTACCCGTTTTCGGAAAATACGACATCGATGGCGTAGAGCGCAGCCTTAGCATTCAATGTATCGAAAATTGTTTCAACCATGAGAATATCCGCGCCGCCATCGAGCAATCCTTCGACCTGCTGGATGTACGCCGTGACCAATTCGTCGAACGTCACGTTTCGCAAAGACGGATTTTCGACAGACGGGGAAATGGATGCGGTTCTGTTGGTGGGACCGATTGCACCAACCACGAATCGCGGCTTTTGAGGTTCCTGGGCAGTAATTTCATCGCAGACCTTCTTTGCGATTTCTGCTGAGACCTGAGTGATGCATCAGTTGTGACTACATAAGTCGATGCTTAGTACCTTGTTTATCTCATAAACAATATCTTCCATCAAGTAGTCGGCCTGAGCGATTGTAGTACCGGAGAAGGTGTTTGTTTCGATCATGTCGGCGCCTGCCAGAAGGTACTTGCGGTGTATCTCCATGATGGCTTCCGGCTGAGTCAAAGACAGCAGATCGTTGTTGCCCTTGAGGAAGTCCTTCGGGTGGTTCTTGAAACGCTCCCCTCGGAACTGTTCTTCGGAGAACTTGTACCTCTGGACCATGGTGCCCATGGCGCCGTCAATGAACATGATGCGCTCGCGGCATGTATCGCGCAAGTATTGTAGGGTACGAGCGCCCCTGCCGGGGACCTTTCCAACAGGGAACTTGGGGACTTCGCCGTTCATAGGCACGTGAATGGATTTTTGATTTTTTGGATTTTGACAGTTGTTTGCACCGTTTTTGGGGGAGCATCAGCAGCGACAAATTTGTGCGTGCTGTTGTGGTTTGCTGAAGTTGGTGCAGGTTCTTGCTTCTGCTTGATGATGCGATGCTGATCGACAGCGGGCGAATGCACTCCTTCTCTGCAGTTTTTTGTTTTTGTTTCGATCTTCGCAAGTGGTCTCTGGCGGTGTGCCCTGAGCAACATGCGTGTGCTGCCCTCCACAAAAAGTTGCCATTAGTCGCTTTCAGTCTGGGTTGCAGTTTGTCGCTTCAGCCAAAAATGGAATTCTATCAAAATGTTCAAGCTGTTGAAGAGTGAGTGCTTTTCTGTGCTGCTCCCGTCCGCCTAGTCGTCTCTGGCCTGATAATACCAACTTCCCCTACATAGAGGCTGCGATCGACAATCTTCTTGCAAAGGCTCGTTGCCATTTATTCAAAAAACTACTTCACTTCTGACATGGTGTGTAGACAAAGAACTCTTCTGTGGCACCTTCCAAACTCTCGTCCAAGATATCGGAGCCAAAGGACACGCAGCTTGGCCTGTCGAACCTCACGCTCAACGCTGCTTCAAAGGACGATTTGGATACTGTCGGCGACTTGAACAATGGCAGAAATGCGGAAACCAATTCTGCCGCAGACGCAGCAAAAATCACCCAAGAAGAATCAGCAGGTCAAGACGGCCCTACTGGCGTGCTTTCTATTCGCGTAGTTGAAACGAGGTATTTGCATCTTGCCGCAAAATTTCCCGTCTCGACCGAAAGCGCTGGAGAAAAAGAGCGCAATGCATTATCAAACAATCAGCATCAGTTCACGATGCCCTTCATGGTTCTGGAATTCGATAAAAATGAAAGTGTGGCTTGGGGAAAAGAAATGAAAGTCGATGACAACGGAAGGGTTGCCCCAGGAAACATTGTACTGTGGAACTTTCGAGCAAACTTGTAAGTGCCAGTTTTCTGGTGATCTGCTTGCTTTTGTTGATTTCATTCGCTTTTTTTTCAGCGATGTCAGTCGCGAAGACGACCTCGTAATAACTGTGTACCAGAAGGACTTCGAGAAACGTGGCGATAATGCCCTCGGCACTGCTCGAATCACTCTTAATTTCGACCAGGTTTGGTCAAAGTCCCGGCATTTGACCTTACTTACAATTTCAAAAGAGGCTTCAAGACAAATGGTTCCCGATACTTCCAATCAGTTCGCCGACAGCATCTAATGGTGCTCCAACTACTCCACAATCAAACGTAGGAGAAGTCCGATTGCAGTTGCTGTTCAAACCACACTCCGAGTCATCTGCCAAGCCAATCGGTGTTGACGATTTTGAAATCCTCAAAGTTCTCGGAAAAGGATCTTTTGGAAAGGTTGTGCAAGTGCGCAAAAGAGATACTGGGCGTGTGTATGCCATGAAGATTCTCAAAAAGTCGTCCATCGTTCAACGGGACGAAGTCCAGCACACTCTGGCCGAGCGCAATGTTTTGGCCAAGGTGTCGCATCCATTCATTGTCAACATCAAGTTTTCTTTTCAGACGAAAGACAAGCTTTACCTTGTGCTTGCCTTTGTGAACGGTGGCGAGTTGTTTCACCATTTGCAGCTGGAAGGGCGATTCAGTGAAGAACGAGCAAAGATATATGCAGCAGAGTTACTGTCTGCTCTTGATTGCTTGCATTCGCATGGTATCATTTACAGGTGATAGTAAAAGCACCATGTGTTCCAATCTTACCACTCCAACCCAGAGATTTAAAACCAGAAAATATTCTCCTTGACTGCACTGGCCATATCGCCCTTTGCGACTTTGGTCTATGCAAGTTTAACATGGTCGAAGGAAGCAAAACAAGCACTTTTTGTGGCACGCCAGGTGAATGGATATCATACACAAGATGTGAACGTGTTTGCCGATAATATTTTCTTCTGCGATTCAGAGTACTTGGCTCCAGAAATTCTACTTGGGCAAGGATATACAAAGTCAGTGGACTGGTGGACTCTTGGCATTCTGATCTACGAGATGCTCGTGGGCTTGCCCCCGTTCTACGACGAAAATCAAGCAGAGATGTACAAGCGCATCGTTTCGGACGAGCTCCGGTTTCCATCTGAGCTAATCGCAAACAACCCCGCAGTTATCGACTTGATCACGAAGGCGAGGCCTTTAGTTTTTTGTGTGCATACACCGAAAAGCTCACATGCAAATGCGCAAACAGCTGTTGGACCGAGACCCAAAATCGCGCCTGGGGGCAGACGGGGCCGGAAGCATCAAAGCGCACGAATTTTTCGCGGACATCAACTGGCAGAGGCTCAATGCGCGCAAGTACAAGCCAGTGTTCCGGCCGGAAGTGGTGAGCGTGGAAAGGGGCGTGATCTGTGTTGCACTTAATTTCTCTTCAGAAAAACAATGCGGACACGTCCAATTTCGACCAAGAGTTCACAAGCGAGGTGGCGCGCGATTCTGTGGCGGATCCGGCGGAACGGCTGTCGGAAAGCCAGCAGCCGCAGTTCGAGGGGTTTAGCTACCGGGGCGATGCGCTGGGGTCGGTGCAGGTTGGTTCAATTATGAATCGCGTGTCTGTGGGATTGCGCGGCAGTGTCTTTGGAGGCCGTGCGAGCAATGCGGTTAAGTCTGGATTGAGACGCGGTTGGGAGGAGTGACATTTTCATAGTTCGAACTTCCATTGCTTCCGTCAAACCTTCAACTTTCTTTCCGAAAGCATACAAGCGTGCAACCTCTTTGCGCTTGGTGAAAACATTGAATAATTCAGCAGACATTCAGCGCAATAAATCCGAATATCTTTATTTCCGTTCTCTTTTTTGTGTTTTTCGACATCCGGTCACCTGAACGCTGCGGAGCACAAAATATATGGTGCACTTATCAAAACAACAACAATAAGGAGAATGGTGAATCATGACTTAGAGGGCAAAAACAAACTGCAAGGCGATACTTAATAATAATAGGAGATTTGGATAAAATAATAGTTAAAAACAGTTCTGATAAGGGTGAAACGGAGTTTAAAAAGGCACCACTTAGGAGAGTGACCCATTCTCCCGTGTGATAAACAAAGGAGAAAAAAACACATAAAAGTAGATACTAGACAGTAAATGCTCCTTCCAAGATAAACAGCATGTAAGAATAATTGACCATTCCTGGGGTACCAGCATCAAGAATGGAAGAGATCGCAGAACCTTGAAAATAAAAATGTACTAGAACCGACGCGGATTTAAAAAAGGCACGAAATCGAAATAGAAGGCAGCATTGACACACTTCACCAAGCACCTCTGCTATTCAGTGATCCGACTTCACGACCAAGAAAATCTGGCTGTGCCGAAAACGGCCGTACGATACCTTCGCCGTCGAACTCAAATAGTTGAGACAGTTCCCCGTTGCTCTGAAAACCGGTGCTCTTCTCCACAGAACCAGAGACACTTGGGAGACTCGACAGATTCGACGGCATCTGCTGTTGGAGGTAGAAGAACTCTTCAAGTTCTTCCGACTGGGTTACCGGTTGTGTCACACTTCTTGTACGGCGCTGTTGCGCCATGCCCGAACCGGCTGGTCGGGCTATGAATCCGAAATTATCGTTCAAAATCCTTCCATTACTGGCACAGATCGATGGGGTAGCCTTCTCGTTGGGCATTGACGAAGCTAAGCCATGCGAAGCCGCTCCGGCAGAAGGCGGCAGTTGATGCTGTTGCAGCTGTTGGTGCACCGCATTGTCGAAAAACAAACTATCGACACCGCTTACGCTGGACTGCGCTGAAGTGGCAAGCAGCGTTGTGTCCGGGGGCGTCGGAAATTGCGAGGAAAGACTCGAAACCGAAGATTCAAGAGACGAAGCAAAGTTGGCATTTTCAAACTGCGCGAGTTGGTGCTGTTGATATGTGTTGTACAAAATTTGCTGCTGTTCCAGCTGATCGTGCTGCTGCGCTTCATAGGCACTTTGAGTTGGTGTGCTTGTGCCCAACCTGATCGGCATACCCCGTGCGCTGCTTAAGCTGGACCGCTGCGGCTGATGCTGACGGTGGATTACATGCGAAAAATCATCCTGACTCAAGCTGCGCAACGGCAGATTCACCTCCTCGGCAATTATATCAGGGTAAGACTGTTGGCGAGTTCGCATCAGTTGGAATTCGGCAGCAGTGATCGGACCAAGGTCTGAGACACGCCGGCGGGATGGAGACACAATTGTTGATGTTGCACCGGACGTAGGTGGAGATGGATTACTCTTTGTGAATGGTACTGAGCTTGAAGTGACTGACGGAGAACCCGACCGAGCGACGTTTTGGAACACACCAGGCGATGAAATAGAAGGATTGGGCATGTTGTTCAAAGAGGGTACAGGCACACCATGTTTTAGAAGGAGAGACGGTGCGGTTGGAGTGACGGAGTGAATTACAGGTTCTTGGCCATCCTGCTGGATCTGACCAGGTGGAGTAGTCTGCTGATGAGTAAATCGATAATTTTGTCCCAGAAGCTTCATGTAGGTCGGCCCAGAGCTCCATGAGGGTGTTACTGGAGGGGATACAGCCGAGTACGATGTGGAAGAATTTTTCGACGGCGATGTTTGAGAAGTCAGGTGACCATTAACCACCTCATCGCGATCACTGGGTGAGTGAATAAAGCAGCAGCGCCTGCCGTATGGACAATCTCCAGTTTCAAAGAATGTTTTACAGACTTGGGTCTTTGAGTTAAGTCCGGTTAGTTCGAATTAACTTATCGCTTCAAACCTTGTATTTTGGATGCCTGTCAACCATTCGCAGCTCCTCACGAGAATGCGCAAACTGGCATTTTGCACCGTACCTACAATCACCCGTTTCTTCCATAGACCGGCAAAACTCCGTTTTGTACAAGTTCGATTTCTTATCATTTTGGTGATTTACAAACTGTTGCTGCTGGTTCCGGCTCCGTAAGTTACCGCCGTCATGCTGTGGCATAGGGTGGCGTAAATGGTTGTGCTGGTTTGATCCTTGGAGATTGCTCTGGTGCTGCTGGTGTTGCTGTTGGTTCGTGTGGCGCGGGACAGCGCGTCTTTCCGCTGGAAGGGGTTGCTGCTTGAATGTGGATTGGGTTGTAGGATGCTCCGACTTGTACCGTAACGTACGCGGCAGCGACAGCGAATGTGGTTGAGTGATGCCAGACATGGACATGGCTGCGAATGCAGACACGAGGTCGGCCGCACCGGCATCGGAAACTAAACGCCTATCCAGAGACAGCGTTTGCAACTTCTGGAAGTGTTGGTGCTGCGGCTGGTGCTGGTACTGCTGGGAGCTGTAGGCGTTGCTACTCTGAAGGAAGGGGATGTTCATGTCGCCGCTGTCACTTCCGCCGTCGCACGGGTTACCGTCTAGAATGTCGACACCAGTGGATGCGAAGTGTATAGAAGGGTAAGGATAAGTATGGTTGCTCGCGGAAGGATGCTGCGGCTGCATTCGCGGCTGCAAGAATATTCAATCAAACACACACACATCTCCGCCACCATCCGTCCTGCCGCCCTGCCACCCACATTCAGACCCGCAACAAAAGCTTTCCTTGTGTCTTTCCGCCTGTTCAATCCGCCACGATTATGGATGTGTGCAAAAATTAAAAAAAAAACAAACAAAAACAATCAAATTGCACACCTTCCAAATCGTCATGAGCACGTTTAATATCTTCCAAGTCGTAGATTTCGTGGATCTGAATTGCGATCTTTCCTTCAGCGTACAGCTGCATCAACGGTTTCGCCACTGACAAATGAAAAAAAAAAATATTAATGAATTTTCTGCCTGCTTGACCGTCATAAAATTTTGTCTCTCACGAAAGTCAAAGTCTTCTCGATTTTTGATGAACGCAAACAAGCTGGGACGCATCAAACGGACCGCATTCGGCACAAGTTTCATTATATCAACGTCATCAACCTTTCCGCTGGCATTTCCAAATGATGCCAAAGTCCCAAGCAGGCCCAGGCCTTCAGAACATCAGATTTTTGCGATGCAAATAATCAACTCACAGGACAGAGAAACGTCGAAAGTTGATTTTCCTATGCCGTCATAGACAACGTTCACACCTATTTTGCATATAGAATGAGAAAAAAATATAACCATGTCCGACATACCTCGGCCATTTGTAATCTTCATGACTTCTTCTTTAACGTTTTGCTGGGTGTACAAGATAACGTGGTCAGCGCCTGTTAAGAACTTAAGTGGATAAAATGGCAACACCCCTCAGACCAGCTCTCTGTACTGTTTCCGCTTTAGCAGCAGAAGAGGTGGTCCCAATCACAATAGCGCCGTACTCTTTACATATCTGAACGAGCATTTGCCCTGTTCCACCAGCTGCTGCCTGGAACAACAGTATCAATATATACTCCAATGATCCAGCAAAGCACCCACATGTATCAAAACGTAGTCTCCTTTCTTAACCTCATATGCCAGTTTCACAAGAGACATTGCCGTACACCCTTGCAGGAGCAATGCAGCCGCAATATCTAGAGGCACATCGTCAGGCAACCGAATGATCTGGTCTGTATCAAACAAAAACGGTTATTCCGATTTCGCAGACAGAAGAACTCCACCTTGAGACGCGAGAGCATATTCGGCGCACGTGTTAGGGCCCATGTACGCAACACGATCGCCGACCGCGAATCCATGCACCCCAGCGCCAATGGCCTCGACGACACCGGCCGCCTCACTGTTTCATTTTGAAAAAGGTATCACAGTAAGGTGCGTGAGAAGCGCGAACACAGACCGTCCGGGAGTAAAAGGCAGAGGGACCTTATACAGGCCGGTGCGATGGTAGGTGTCGATGAAGTTGATTCCAACGAAGTGGTTTCGCACGAGCAGTTGACCTTAGTTGCAGACAAATGCCATTAAACCCTGTAGCGTATGCGTGGATTATCAATTTTCACCTGCGGTCGGGGAGGGCTTCGCTGCGTTTGTCACATACTCAAGGACGGAGGAGGGGCCGGTGGTGCGGAACAGAGCGGCTCGCATTGCGTCAACAAATTACTAATCCTACAATAAGATTTTTCTGCGAATACAAAGCACGCAAGAAAAATAACCAACAAAATGGTGAAAAGGAATAAGGAATTCAGCGAAATAAATCTCGGCCGTATCTGTCAGCAGCTTCGACCATCAAATGGTCGGCAACGCAGGATCTCTACATAATATGCGCCATGCTCTTCTTGACCTACAAAGTCCCAACAGTTGTTCCATTTCCCAAGGCATGGTCGGGCGCCAATAATGGCGAACAACAATCATTAAACGAAGTTCTTTCACCAGCTGATAAGGTGCTGGCGGACAATCTGTTTGGATTCGCAAATCAACTGATTTTTGCCGCTGTTGCGTCTGGGAGTTTGTAGTGCGAGACGAATGTCGAAGACAAATGATGGAAAACACGGCGTCAGTTGCGGCAGGTTTCACGGAAATTGTGACGAGTGATGTTAACAATTCTCTGGGGGGTCCGATTGAAGTTCAAACGTCTCAAAGATTCAAAACGTTTGGCTCGCCTTAGCGCGTGTGTTCGAGTCTGATTGAGCGTGGTTCAGCCGAAGCAAAGGCTGCCAAACAACACGTTGTTTCGAATGCACGCCAGCCTGCTGAACCCACCATCCTCCTCGTCGCTGCGCGCGCGCGACTCCGATGCCCTCTCTCGTCAGCAGCGGTTTGAGAACGCTGTGTTGCCAATATCGCGCAACGTGTCACCAGCGCCCGGCTCAGAACCGGACGCGAAGCCGCGGTCTGCCCAAGCCGCAGCCACAGCTACGGAGTACGTGACGCGCACGCTGCTTGCGCAAGATGAGGTACCTGCGTTCCTGGACCACCTTCATGCGGTATTTCACGTACCGAAGCCGAACGGGGCAATGGGCGCTGCGCGCGAGTTCTTTAGTGACCACTGGCATTACGACGATACGCGCGACCTTGCCGGCGTGCAGGTTGCCGTCACGGCGCAGTCTCTGGATAAGCCTCTGGAGATAGTGTCATCAGTGCGCGTTTACGATCGGCGAATCCATCTGTCTAAGTCGTCTCCCCCGCTCGTTACGGGCGGTATCGGCGATGTCGCGACAAACATTAACCACCGTGGCAAGTCACTCGCTAAAAAGCTCATGCACATGGCTGACGTGCATATGCAAGAGAATATGGGTGCCAAGTTTGGTGTTTTGCATGCAGCTCCACTCGCCGCCCCACTTTACAACTCCATCGGATGGGCTTACGTCAATTACCGAAACCTACTTGTAACCACAAGAATTGCGGACTTTGTGGCCGGTAAAACCGGCTGTGTGAATGACATTAGCTTCAAAGAGCACTCTTCAGAAATGATAATCGCCAAGCAACTTTACGAACGCTTTGCGCCATCAATTCTGGGCACATTTGCACGGCCGAGCAACTTCTACTGGGAAAATTATGTTGGCAAATCGAGCGACGTGCGCAAGAGCATTGTCCGTTTACTCTATACTCCAGACGGCAAGTCTACCACTGAAATTTGTGTTGGTGATTGCGTTGGTTACATTATTGCAATGGCCATGACTTTCGATCTTGCGCAAGTTGAAAAATCTAAACTTTCGTCAGTTACTGTGACCGTGAGCGAGTTTTTCATTGGCAAAGTGAAGTCTTTCTCTACCATAAACGGATTCGAGTTCGAGGCAACTGAAGCGGCTGAGTATGGTTCTGTATTAACTGAACTGCTCTTTGCAGCCATTAGCAAACTGTTGAGTCCCTTGTCAATGTACCACGACCCTGAGTTTGCCATCAAGCTTGTGTTTCCCAGCGCAATGCTTCCCGAGGCAGTGCTGGATGCTGTAGGTCCCCACAATGCGCCATGGGCCACTTCCCGTGAACGAAGCGATGAGAGTGGATGGATGTTCAAAGTTTTTGAGCCCTTTAATCTGGTGTCTAACGCGAATGAGAGTGTCGCGATTACTTCCGGCGAAGATTTAGCTCGAGTTCTTTCGAGTGTCAGTGCAGGAACAAGCGTTGTATTCGAAGGTTGCCAAGGTGTTGTCTTGAAAGAAGGGGACGATGTCTTCGGGTTTTGCAAAATGGACGCGTTTTGAACCCTGATGTTTTAAATTCATGTTACCGTTGAAAAATTTTGATTCATGTTAGACGAGCATCAAGACGTGATGTCATGTGCCTTTCGATATAGCAATCGTATTGCTCCGTGCCGTAATGGTTACAAAGGTATACCCGACCAGAGGCGATTGTTGCGACGACGGTTTTACATCCTCTGAATGTTCTGCGAAAAATAATCGGCATACGCGACCACTCCTTCGAGCGGAGTGATAGATGCGAGCCTGGATGATGAACTCGTTGTTCCAATAGCAGGCACAAGCGGGTGGCACCTTCGGTCACGTTCACCGCCGTAATGCAACGTACATGGCGCAGCTCGGACACGAGCAATACTAACGAACATCGCGGAAAATGTTCCAGGCGTCATAAAAGCAATCCGTTAAAAGTTCCTTCTATTAGAACAACGAAATCGAATGCCTCCATGACATCACTACAATGGTGTCCGAAACATAGCTTCTGGGAAAGCGCGATGCTGATTGCACTTCCCAGCGCACCCTTGAAGGTTCATCCGGCTAATTCAGTTCAGCAAGCACGTCTTTCAAATGACGCAATGCTCTCGATGCCGTAAGCGTATACAGACTGTCCAAGCCACCGCCACCACCACAGAGAGCACAACAATCAAACTGGAACAAAATTGTAGCAATCGACAAATGGGACTATAGCATACTTTGTCCTGCAAGAAGTACAATCCGCGGGAACGGATATCGACTTTGTGAAAGCAAGAGCGATTGTCACAATCTCTCCGATGAAAGTTACGCAGGGCACAAGGAATATGACTCCAGGAGGGAAACGCCTTGCTGCCTGCTGCAGCGCACTTATTCGCTCTTCGAAAGCCTTAGCAGCAATAATGCCGGCCAGCTCTTCGCTGTACGTGACTGGTCCCTTGAACTCACCGCCGCCGAACGAATTGGTCTCGTGAGTAAATCGAAGTTCGTGAAGGGGCAACATAGATTTGATTGATTTTGGTTGATAAGATCCACTCTGCAAAGCCTCGACGTCTTCTCTATGAGTTCACGCAAATGCATGCATACACCCGAGCAACGCACTGGTCCTGAGTTTCAAGAGTGTTCTTGTAACTACGACACCGGCTGTATTGATGTGTCCATGACACGGACTGAAGACAATTTGACGAATCTGTGAGAAATCGTGCAATATCACTAATAAACACATACACAAGTTCTCAAACTTAATTCTTTATTTGTCTAAACCGGTCAGCTTTTCTCAGACAAGGAACCACCTTTTCTTACGCCAAAAGGGGTTCTCTGCTTCAAGACGCTGGTCACATGCGAATGCTGGGCAGCTCACTCGATACAGACAAGCCTTGCAAGTCGCAGGCGGTGTGGCAGCACGACCGGTGACTCACGCCAAACTGCACTTGCTCCACTGAAGAAATTGTCATCAGAAGGAACCAGTCGATGCTGTTCGAGGCCCCGTCGCCCACGCCCGCCGCCGCCGCCGTCGCTGTTGACGTCGAAGTTGCGGCCGCTGTTGCAGCTGCAGGTGCAGTTGGCGCTGCGAGTGCCGTTGCTGCTCCGGTGCCCATCCCCCTGTCAGCGCCGACGCCACCCGTCACAGACTTGTCGTCACCCCCAGCCACCCTTTCGCCGCCCCCGCCGCCTTCGCCAGTGCAGTCGTCGCATCTCCCATCTGGTTCCTCTGCTGCTCTAGTCATCAATCCTGCACTTCTCGCTCGCTTCATCCCAACGCCGTCGCACTATCCGTCCCACCCGGAGCAGCCCTGGCACACGTCCTGGATTGACACAGACGCCATGATTGGCGGCTGCAGCGCTCCTTCTGAGCGTAAGCACTGGCGCGCCCTGCGCGATATGAACGTTGGTCTTGTCGTGAATCTCACTGAAACCCCCGTATCGCCACCTCGCCGCAAGCACCCGAAGAACTCTACCGCGGCAACCACCCCTGCTGGCATCTCTACTTCTGGTGCGAGCGTGGTATCCATGACGGATGACAGTGAAATGCTGTTTGGAACTGCTTGGGACGATATTGCTCCCCTTGCGCCTGTTGTCGATAACTGTAACCGGGATGATGATGACGACGACGATGACGGCGCCATGTCGACGACTTTCTGTATGAAGTGCGACCACGCGTACGAAACTTACGAATCAGACCTATTTGCGGATGTTGTGGGCAGCTGCGATATGGCCGTCCTGTTTCTGCCTATCCCGGACGGTTCGGTGCCGCGCTTCGAGCAGCTCGAAATCTTCCTGCGCGAGGCAGACGCGACCATCAAGTCGGGCAAGCGCGTCATGGTGCACTGTCAAGCCGGTAAGTGTGTATGTATTGGTCTGTGTGAAGTGTGCGTGGCTGAGAAATTTTCCGATGCCTTTTTTCGTTTTTGTAACATTTTTCATGACACTCACACACGCACGCGCACAGGTGTCGGACGTACGGGAACGTTCCTTGCAGTGTATTTGATCAACAAATACCAAATGGATCCTCTGTCTGCAGTCACCGTCCTTCGCAGATATCGCCCTCAGTCTCTGCAGTTTCACTCGACTGACTGGCAGGTCGATCCCTTCAGGCTGCATCCAGATCCAAAGGCATACAATCGCAACATGGTCCAAGAGCGCTTTGTCGAGCGCTGGTGGTACACAATGATCAAAGAGAAAACGCGTCGCGCCAGTGTCTCTTCCGTATCCGGCCGTCTCGCCGCATTCGAGTCGATATCCATCCACAATAACTCCGCATCTGATTATTCATCTTCTGTCCGCAAGAGTAAGCGGCGACCCTCCATAGCCATCGACCCGTCGAAGAAAGGTTCAGATCAAGACCAGCTGCACGATGTCAAGCAGAAGCATTCTGGTCGCCGGCGGCATCCTTCCACCCCCGTTTTTGCCACATTTGCCGAGTATTTGGTGGCTGCGTCTAAACAACAGCAAAACCGCCATATTTTGGAGGACCACCTGTTACAACAGCAGCAGCAACAATCATCCAGAGCGAATTTGGAAGATATTGAAGGCGTTCTGCACGTTCCGCATGGCCAATCGAAACAATCCTCAATATTGTCTTCGTCCTTGAATGCGATATCTGAATACCCCACACCACCACGGACAGATTTCATACCTGCCAGCATTAAACGGAACCGTGAGATCAGTGATATTACTCTTCCCGAATCGTCATATTCGGCTCTTGGTACTAGCCCACAACCGACCGATTCTTTATCAAACAGCTTCACGGAGTCCTTCGCAAAATTATCATCGTCCTCCCACCCGTACTCTCGTCGGCAGACTGGCGCCGCAGCTACAAGCTTGGGTAGCTCACCAACTGGTTTTGGTGTTGGGTTCGGTGCAAACGGCACCAGCTTCACTGCCGTTGGTAGCTATCAGCGGAAGCGCCATCCGAAGTACAGCAGCACTCATTGCGGCGTTTCTCAGCATCCTGTAAACCTTGTTCCCAAAGGCAGCTCTTTTGCTATTTCTGCAGTCCTCCTCAAAATAATTGATGCACAATTAGACGCAAAACTTGGTGTATTTGCTATGCAACAGTGCATGTCCTTGCCGCTCCCAGGAAGCTCCAGGAAGCAACACAGGTCACCATCGTCTTCGTCGTCATCATCCTCCAGCTCAACACCGACACCGCCGCCAGTCTTAGGCTCCTCTAACCACGAAAGCGATACTCAATGCGTCATTGCGGGTGTCGCAGGCATTCCCGAGACACGCGCCGCAGCGCTGACATTGTGCTACGGCTGCCGCGGCATTGTTGCCGTGGGTCCCGAAAAAGTCGCTTTAAATTCCGGTTCGGCCGCCTTCGCCGTTTGGCCCCGCGTCGTACCGTTCCCGTGTCGTGCTGATATTCTTGCCGCCACTGCGACGGCCCACTCTGCCGACTCCCGCATAGCGTTTGGCGAAGGTAACGGGTATGCGTCCTTAATTGGCGACCGCATGGATGTGGATGAGTCCGCCCCTGCCACTGCTGTCGCTGCTGAATTAGACGGCGCCGTTGAGGCACTGCGACTCGAGGAAGTGCAGCGCAAGGTTGTTAGCCTTGCCGTCAGAAATCACGCTGTTTAATTTTACGAATTTTTTTTCTATTTTTGTTTCTCTTTTTATTTTTTGTTTTTCTTTCTTTTTCTTTTTCTTCCTTTTTTTTCTCGAGTGACGTTAGGGTCCAGTTCTTTTTGTGCTAAGAAAGCACGTGGGGAAATTATAATGTATGTATGAAGGGAAAACCGAAAATTTATCCCACTCTTCAGCTTATCGATGGGAAAAAGTTCCACAAACAAGAAAACAGAAAGGAACTTTGCAGAGCCTCTCTGCGCTTTGATGGTTGATTTAGCCAGTGGCCCAACGATGAAGTCGCTTGGCAATGTTGATAGCGGTTGGGATGTGAGTTGTGATGCTTTACTGAGTCGTGCTGACTGCAGTATAGTGGCAACCGCGCTTTTCGCAATATTTAATGTGCATAACACCATGCTAAGCGCGCCCGTTGTCGGTGCACTCTTCGACAAAACTGTCCCAATGAAATATAGTACAAGCGACACTTTTGGTGATGATTTGTTGTTCGCGCACGATTCTCATTGGCTTTCTGTTTGGATTGGATGTGGATTTAATGATTTCCATATTTAGTGTTATGCTATGCACAAGGTTCGAGTTGACTGAGACTAGTGTAGTGTTTTGCCGATGGCAAATCTCAAGATAAATCGAACTTTTCGACGTCTCTCCTCACGTTATATGCCCCATGTGGTTTCTTGATGGTTCAATACATACCACATACTGTGTGGGCCAGCCACTGATGGATTTTTTTTCTTCTTTTTGTTAATTTTTGTTTACAGACACTGTTCAGTTGAGTGCAATAACCCCACGCGAATTAAAATTTTCGGCAGGTACTTATTCATTCCGAAAAGCAAGGGCGAAGTTCGGCGCAAACAATAGTTCCCATCTTTGCCTGAAATCCCCAAGCATCCCAGCATCTCCCCCAGCACAAGAGTAGTAAGCCCGCATGACTCCTTCGGCACTCCCTCTCACCATGTCTAGTCCAACCAGCGTTATAGCTGCTGGGACATTCAAGGGACCACACCAATACCTTGGAACCAACATCAGTTCTTCCTCCTCCACGGTTCCATCGCCAACGTAGTCATATCCAGACATTGAAGCTGAAACAATTAAGGAGGCTTTGAGTGTCAGTGCGCGCAACTCCCTCAGGCATGGAAGAATTTGGGTGCAAATTTCAGGGACACCAATTCCACCACTCTTCGATAGTGATAGTGTTAACCTCCTTAGTTGACTTAGTTTTGAAACGGCTTCCAATGCATCAAATGTGCACCCTTTGGGAATTGAAGCTCCAAGTACGGATATGTCTAACTCAAGAAGTCGCGAGAATTTTTCCACCACAGGCATGACGTGCATCATCGTTACAGTATGGGACACGACTGCTGCTGGAATTGCATAGAGCCATGTGCGTGGCATGCGCGTAGGCATTCCACATGATGCGGCTCCGACAGAGCGTTGAATGACGGAGGGTAACACCAGCCTCTCAACTCTACCCGGATGTAGCCTCTGCAACGATTCCGCTACAACTGCACCGGTCAATTCCTGTCCAGCGGACGGACGAGTCAGTCGCAGTTCGCGCAAGCCATGCTCTTGCGCACCGCTGAATATTGCTCGCAACATCGAGTCAGTCACGCGAGTTGTGATTTCCAGGCATCGGAGTCCCGGCATCAAGCAAAGCTTTAAGGGAAAATCTGAGAGCGGTACCGGAAGCGGAAGCTGCAAATTCACGTGATTGATGTTTTCACAGTGTGTGAGAAGCAGTGCCAAAGCGTAATGCAGAGAGTCGCGCGGATATTCTGAAATCATAGCAACGCTTTCCGACTTCAGAAGATGTCTGCGTCTGTCATGCTGAGGCTGGTGATGTTGACAATTCAGGCTTGCTGTCGCGTCGCTTTCGTGCGCAATGCCAGAATCAGCCCTTTGAATAGTCAGTGCAATGTCTTCTGTTTGTCGACGCGTTCCGGCAACAGAAACATAGGTGCAGGTGTCGTCGCCATCGTCAGGGCAGTCCTCGGCCCCAACAAACAAACCTAAGTCGTCCACGCGGCGCACACACGCTGCATAGTCGATTCCCAGAGCTGTTGTGTGGTGTCTTGATGCAGCCAACGCGTCCAGAAACCGCCGCCACGCGCCCACGGCACCCGCCAGAGGAGACACCCACGGACGTGCCCACACAGTCGGCAGTAAGCTGCGTGCCTGGGCGCGGCTTGTTCGGGCAAATGCGTACACGGTGGCGCGATCCAGGTGCCGCGCGACTTCCGCTTGCAGTTCGATCGGGAGCATCATGTGGCTCGATTTTGTTTACAGGTTTGTTGCCGAACCGAGATCGCGAATTTCGCGAACGGGAGAGGAAGGCAGCCTTGAACTTAAGATCCATTCAGCGCTTCATCTCTTTAGTTTACAAATATGTGATATTGATGATCGCGAATTGCACTATCCGCCAGTCTGCCCAATTCGTGGGCCTCCAATAAACAGAATCCTCGATGACGCGAGCGAGGTTTGAAAGGTAATCCTGTACACTTCGTCGCAGGCAGCCAGATAAACCCTGCCCAGAATAAGATAAACTTGCATACAGAGATGTTGCCGAAATTTGATAAAAACGATTGCGGTGAAAAAGAAAAGTGGCGCAATGTCCGTGTCCATTGGCGTTGTCGGTGCGCTCTCACTTCGCTGCAGCCCCATCTGAACCGACGCATAAACATCCAATGTACCGCAAACAGCACTGCAGGGCGCCTTCACCGAGCACGTCTTCATGCTGCAGCGCCTCGTGGAGGTGTCACACTGCTTCGAAATCCGCTCATCGAAAGACATTGACCCCACGACTACGCAGCTGGACGGAATCATCCTCCCTGGCGGCGAGAGCACCGCAATGGGAACGCTCCTAGGTCGCGATCCGGCGCTGCGCGACTTCCTGCGTAGCTGGGTGCAGCAAGGCAAGCCGATTTGGGTGAGCAACTCCCTCGGTTGTGTTTCCTGGTCTCAAGCCTTCCAAGGGAACATGCGCTGGTCTGATTCTGTTGAGCGACGCGGTGGCTCCAGCAGGGAACGGAGATGACGGCCGGGTCCGGATCGGGGGCCTGCATGTGACGACCCTGCGGAACGCGTTTGGGCGGCAGTCTGCGAGCTTCGAAGCGCCAGTGCTCCTACGTGAGCTTCTCCCGTCCGTGGGAGATGCCGCTGCCGACGGTTCTCTATTCCCTGGAGTTTTCATCCGCGCACCAATAATTGAGCGCGTTGACACCGATGGTGGTGTGCAAGTGCTGGCCACAGTCGAGGGTTGTTTGGACGGGGACACTGTTGCGCGCGATGTGGTTGTCGCAGTCAGGCAGGGCAATATGTTGGGTTCCAGTTTCCATCCGGAATTGACGTCGGATCCGCGCTTCCATTTGTTCTTTATCAACATTTGCTTGCAGGCAAAGAAAGCCGGGTGACCAGTTCTTTGTTTTCGACTGTACAGCACACAACATCGGGCACCTTCTTACAAGGGCTGCAACAAAATGCAACAGGCGAAAGGACTAAAAGAACAATGGAAATCGTTCAAACGAGGGCAGGGAACATTGACCCTTTGTTCATTTGGCCAACAGCAACGTTCCCTTTGGTGTGTCCCTGGGAAGACATTTGGTGCCAAATTTTTTTCATTCTGCAAACGTTGAAAATCTGTCAATGCCGGGTGAAACGAAACCAAACGATACCTATGTGTTTGCATTGTTGCAATCTCCACTTTCCTCTCCCAAGACTTCACCTTTTTCATCAACTCATACTGCTGCGTCTTCAAGTGAACGTACTCCATCACCTAAAAATCTATTAAACACACACACACACACACAAGCCTAGAAACTCACATGGGGAACTTTGAATTCCTCGTTTTTTGTTTTCAAACGCTCGTTAATGCTTTCCGCCTGTCGGGTTTCCTCCAAAACCACTTCTGCCTCACTGTTCAGTCTTCCGAGAAACTCGGTCCGTTGTTCGATTTCTGTTTTCAGTTTATTTGATTCTCCGGTAAGTAGCTGCAAACGTTTCTGTGTTGTAGAAAGATGAAGACAGGCAAGTTGGAGAAAAGCGGCACCGCTTGCCTTGTAAAAATTTAAAATCTGCACAGTGTTGCCGGCAGTCATTTTAAGCTTCAGCAGCTCGGCATTGCGCTCTTCGATTTTGGCCAAATACTGCTTGTTTTCAATCTGCAGTTGGTCAAAGTCGATGGCATGCAGAACTTCGCCCATCTCTTCCTTCTGCTTGAGCTGCAGGTGCAATTTGTTTTTCTGCACCTTAAGAGTCGCGTTTTTCAGACGAACTTTTTCAATGATTGCGTCCTTGCAGATTATTTCAAAGCTTTGCAATAGGAAATGCAATCCATCATCATACCTTTGCGCGGATTTTATCATCAAAATACCGTAGGACGCGCTCGGCAACGACTTTGCCCGTCCGTGGGTTAACTGCCTGCTGGACTATATCGCGCTTAAACTCGTACATAGATTTTTTGATTTCGGAAACACGGATTTCGACTTCTTCAAGCTCAGCCTGTCCGCAATTTTTGCCCCGTTTTGGTCAATTAAGCGGGGGGAAAAAATAGTTTAAATTAAAAATTTTAAAAATAAAATCAAATAGAAAAAGAAGAGTAACGAAGAACACGCACCCTGTGGTTGTCCAAGATTTTGCCCCACTCCTCTTTCTGCTTTTCGATTTCGTCGCGCAGCTCTTCCAGCTCCCGGGTGGCGATCTCGGACTTTTGCTCTGGGGTCAACGCGATAGGCTTGTCGGCTTCCTTTGTTTTTTCACCCTTCTTCTTCTTCTCGCGGCGGCCAACTGCGGCGGCTGCCGCTGCTGCCGCGTCGGCGCCCGCGGGATACTGTTGGTGCGGCTGGGTGCCCGGCCCGGCGCGCCGGTCGTCATCAGGGCCGGAAGCCGCAGCAGTACCGTTGCTCGCGGTGTTGGTGGTGGTGGGGTTGACGCGCGCGTGGTAGGACTCGAAAAGGCGATTTTCTTGGTCCAGAGCAGCGTTCCGTTTCTTAAGCTCCGCGCATAGCCGCACCAGATCGTCATCGGAATAAGCGTCGAAGTCTGCAGCGTCAAGATCTGTTGCCAGGGCGCCAGATGGCGTCGGTGGTGCGTTGCTCGGTACTGGTCGCGGCGCCAACGACGCGTTGTCCATCAACTCCTTATACAAAATTTATCGTGACAGTAAAATTTAAATAACAATCTAACAGTTGCATTAATATCTATTCAGACATTTCACTATTAGGATTGCACGCATTGTTGGAAACGAAACAGGCGTGCCAGTCTTTTTGATTTGAGTGCAGCGCTTGCCATGGAGTGCTATTGTGTTCGTGGGACATGACTGAATTCCATGTAATGTTCAGGCGTTATCCCTTGGCAAAACGCGGAACTCTTTCGTCGCTTCGATAATGATAGAAGTCGGATGGAGTGGATCCTGGCATAACAACATACGAAAACACGCGCTCTCAAGTGTCTCTCGCATGAACCAAGTGTTAGGCGGAACGGGGTGCCGATGCCGAATCAGTTTTGTCGCCATCAATGGAGGGCGAGCAACCTTCGTCACCTCCAGCCACCAGCGCCGACCGCCGTATCTGCTGGGTATGTCTCGAGGAGGAGGATGTTGACGACGTCGCGAAGGCTGAAGAGCGCGGTTCCTTGCTTGGGGGCGGTCGGCGCAGCTCCTCCCGTAACTTCGACGCCCCAAACAGGCTGTGCCATCCGTGCCGGTGTACGCATCTAGACGTTCACCAGCTGTGTCTGTTGCGCTGGATCAGCGAACGCCAGGAATCGCATCCAGGTGTGCCAGTTCACTGCCCAGCTTGTCTACACATCTACGAGATCGTCGAGCCGTTTGACGCTGTGCTTACGGCTATGCGTGTGCTGGACGCCGGCGTACGATTCGCAGTGCCGTATGCGTCGGCGGCCGTGCTGGCTTCGTCCGTGTACGCAGTCGCCGCTGCGTATGGGGCATATGCACTTGTTGTCGCTGCAGGCCCTGAGGCTGCCGCCGAGGTGCTAAGCGACGATAATCCGGCTGCGGCGCGTCTGTGGGTGGGACTCCCCGTCATTCCTTTCGCGCTGGTGGCTGCTAGACTGGACGTAGCTGATAATATCCTGCCTGTGCTCCCGTTTGTACTTGTCACAAGCAGTCTGCAACCGCTGATCGTATCGCTCCCTCCTTCTCCTGCTGTTACTCTATGTCTTTTGCCTTGGGCGAGGTTTGTGTTTGTTACGTTCGGGCGTGAAATTCATCGATCACGAAACCGCAGAGCTGTGTACAAAGAGGTGTGGCGTCTTGTCTATCACTTTACGCCGTCGAAACAGCCGATATCGCAAATGAGTCTCGATTCAATCACGCGACTTACGCGCTCAAGCAGCAGCCAAACTGTCCTGCCGCCGCCTCAACATGCACAAGTGCCACCAAACGGCCGCGGACGCGCCGCGAACACACTCAACGTGAATGCGCACGCAAATAATGGCACTACGAACGGCGAAACGGCATCTCGGCCGCCAGGCCCACCAAACTCGCTGCCACGGCTGATTCTCGGTGCGTTGTTACTTCCGGGACTAGCGAGCGCGGCCGGTGCGGCGATTGCAGGTCTTTTGTCGCCTGCGACACGGGCACGACTGCTGCCAACAATATTTTTGCGCACAGTGGTGGGCGGCGGATGCTTGATACTGTGCAAGGACTTGGTTGCATACTGGGGCTTCCTACGGCGGACTCGCGGGAGGGGACGAGACGGGAGTTTGGGGGGCCGCAGAGTCTTGGATTACGCGGATGGCAGGTCCACTCAATTGTCGACGAATGGTGGTGGATCGGCGTTTTGGTTTTCACGACAATCGGAAAGGAATCGACGATGAAGGAAGTTGCAGGAAGAATACATGAGAAAGAAAGCGGCGCCATTGACTCCCGCTGCACTAACTTCTTGGGTTCACGCGTCAGTTACGCCGTCGAGTTGGACTGCGTTAGAACTGCAGGCCAAGAACGGCTATATGGATGTTCCCCAAAAGGCACCTTAAGATTTCGTAAGTGTTACCACAGGCAGGGAATTGCACACGGGATAGGCATGGTCTGTTTCCCTTTTCAACCCACAAACAGACACCGACGCGGCAATCGAGTATTTGCAACACGTAATGATGTGGCGGGAAAATAAGTTGTGCTCGTAGTCGGTGCTAAAGCAGTTCCGGTAGGTTCAGTTCAGGATCTTTGAAGTTGTGACGTGCAACCAGATGAGCAGTAGCAGTGCGCGTGGCGACACTTACTCACTTACAGAACAGCTTGTTGCAGTCAGTCCGACATTATTTGCCTTTGTGTTTTGATCGAGGAAGCAGTTTTTAATTAATTGCATTCAAGTGGAGGAACACTGGGGACAGTTATTTACGTATTTACATATTTGCCGTTCCGCCTGTACAAAATAATATCTCGGTAGCCGCCTTACACCGGACATGCGCTGCCGTTGTAGGATTCGTTTTGCTGCAAATATCCTTCGTTGGACAAGGAAACGTGCATTTGAATCAAGAGAAATCGTCGCTTTTTTTTGATGGTGGTCTGGCGCCGCTCTTGCATTGGGCCCCCCAGCACGAGCGGGTTGCGGCGGTGCGCTGCATCATTATCATCGACCGCACCGCGCCCTGGTGTCGCGTACATTCTCGCCATGTTCCCGTATCCGAGCGGCGCGCTCCACATGGGCCATCTGCGCGTGTACACAATCGCGGACGTGCTGGCCCGCTTCCACCGCATGCAACGTGATTCTGCGGGCAATGCATGTGAATATAAGTTCTGTTTGAACGTATATGGAAACTTAAAAAACAGACCGCGTTGTGTTCCCCATCGGCTTCGATTCATTTGGCCTACCCGCCGAGAATGCCGCGATCGACCGCAAAGTAGATCCCCGCGCATGGACCGAGCAAAATATCGCTGCCATGAGCGCGCAGTTGAGGTCCATGGACACATCATTCGATTGGGATAGGGCAAGTTATTCGAGTCTACGCAAGTTTTTCCCAATGTCTTGCACCATAGGAAGTTTGGACATCGGATCCATCCTACTACAAATGGACGCAATACATCTTCCTGAAACTATATGAGCATGGACTCGTCTATCGAAAGAGTTCAACCGTGAACTGGGATCCGATCGATCAGACTGTTTTAGCCAATGAGCAGGTAGATCTTGGCGGCAATATGCTTCCAACCCATTGACTTTTTCGCCTTCAGGTTGATGCTGAGGGTAGGGCGGAAAGGTCCGGCGCTGTTGTTGAAAAGCGAAAGTTGGAGCAATGGTTCTTTAAGATAACGCAATATCAAGATGTGCAGAGTTATCAAATACCAAACTTCGACTGACGGGTTTTGTAGGAACTGCTTTCCGGATTGGAGTCCTTGAATTGGCCGGCGCGCATTAAGCAATTGCAAGGCAATTGGATAGGCAAAGAAGAAGGATATCAAGTTGCTTTCAAGCTCTCCGGAGTACCGTCGGTAACTTTCGTGATGAAAGGCGATTTGTTCCAATATCTTTCGGTTGCAGGAGGATATCACAGTTTTCTTTGCAAACCCAGATTATGCAGCTTCGGCTGAATATGTTGCAATTTCTTGGGATCACCCATTAATTGAATCAAGGTATCTTAAAAGCAGTTTTGTCACTTGTAAATGCTCATAGCGCCAAAGTGCCATATCGGCCGAATTTCGTGAAACGGTCAAGACTGTCGTAGCAGAAATACAGCGGACTCAATCATTTGCTCAGCGGGCACTCCTTGGTACAAGTCCTGCTCGCGTTTCTTCATTACTCATAGCAACGATTTCTGTCAACGAAATAAAAAGGCGCATATACCGGATTGACATGCGTTGGCCCATTTAGTGCGCGAAAACTTCCTGTGTTTGTTTCGGGTGGCGTTCCTGAAATGGAAGGGAATGCGGTGCTTGGTGCTTCCACAGTTGATGCAAAGGACTCTGCTTTTGGCGAAAAGCATAACATTCCCCAGCTGAAAGACAAGACAAATTCTCCGAATCTCGATCCCTACAAAACCACTAAAGTGAGTTTTTCGGCTTTCAGTATATTTTCTGACAATTGTTCAAACGTTTCTGGTGTCTGGTGTAGTTCAGATTGCGCGACTGGTTGGTGTCAAGGCAGAGATACTGGGGAACTCCAATTCCTATGATTCACTGCAAGTCCTGTGGGGTGAATATTTCCGTGCTGGATGTTTCTCAATTTCTACGTTAGACTCTCCCGGTTCCAGAACAGGAGTTGCCTGTCAAACTTCCTGAAAATGTCTCTTTCTCTGGACGAGGAGGGTCACCTTTGGCTTCAATGGAAAATTGGGTCCGTTGCACCTGTCCAAAGTCAGTTGTTTTCTCTTTTCTTTGGATCGATCTGACAGTTGCTGTGCAGGTGCGGCAGCTCTGATGCCAAAAGAGATACGGACACTATGGACACGTTCGTAGACTCTTCGTGGTATTGGCTAAGGCATTTGGATGCACAAAACTCTGATCGGTATTTGCAGTGCAGTTGCATTATGTCACTCAAACATTTAAAGCATTTGCGATCCGAAGGTTTCTGAACTTTTGCCGGTTAGCACGTACATTGGTGGAATAGAGCATGCAATTCTCCATTTATTGTATGCAAGATTCATCGGAAAGTTTTTGTTCAAAAGCGGCATTGTGCCACAAAGCGGTAGTTCTGCTTGGGATGGCGAACCTTTCAAACGCCTTCTTGCGCAAGGTATGGTGACCGGTCGTACCGCAAAATGCCCAGCAACCGGACGGTATTTGAAGCCAGACGAGGTTGACTGGACTGGTGAGTGGGTAACTGACTTTTTTTTTAGTAACGTTTGATTCGTAGATTTGAATGCGCCAATAATGAAAGCCTCCGGAAAGCATGCTATACTTTCCCAGGAAAAAATGAGCAAATCGAAATACAACGGCGTGGATCCATCGGTGAGTACTGAGACTTGTTTCTCATCGCTGAAGTATTGCGTGGGAAGGAAATGATTGAGAAATATGGGTCCGATTGCACACGATTATATGTGCTTTACAAAGCGGCACCGGCTGATGAGCTGCTGTGGGACGAACATGGCATAATTGGCATGCAGCGTTGGCTGGGACGGTGTCGCAAGCTCGCGCAGACGGTCTTTGCGAACAGGGCAGACGTTGCTGTAAAGTCGGACGGAACAAATGCAAATGCCACGCGTGCGGTTTTGGATTCAACGATTCGCGATGTAAGTTCCTTTCTATTTCCTTGCATACGAACGCATTTCGATTTTAGACGATTTCTCACTCCAGGTAACTCTGGCGATGACGAAAACTTACGCGTTTCATGTCGCAATTGCGGCTCTGATGAAGCTGACAAACCATCTGGAGAAAGTTCCTGAGGCAGAGTATGCTCACTCTGTCTACATGGAGAGTATGCGGTCGCTGACGCAGATGCTGTCCCCATTTGCCCCAGCTGTTTCGAATGAGCTTTGGAGCGCCTTAAGCGTTGCCAAGAAGCAACATGTATCTGAATCCGCATGGCCGGTAGTGGCGGTGACCGACGCGGCGAGGGAGTTTTCAACTTGCACCCTGATGGTGAACGGCAAGGTCCGCGGCACTATCACGGTGCCCGCCCAGCTGATGGTGTCTGAGGATGCCCTGCGCGCGGCCGCGGTTCAGTCAGACATTGGTAAGCGGTGGCTTGTGGACAGAACCACCGGCGGGCTGCTTCAGTTCGACAAGGTGCTGGTCCTGAAGATGGGCAGGGTGATAAATTTTCTTATCAAAAAGTAATGATTTTTTGGTTCGTCATTTTTATTGCTTGCGTGGTTCAATAAGTGATTCGAAAGGCGTTATACTGATCTGGTTTTCCTCCCTAATTTTCGCTGTGACATGCGCGATTGCCATCGCTGCAGTGTAAGCCGACGTGGACGGGTATTTCTTTAGAATATTCGTTGGCACTAGCGTTTCCGCGCTATTTTCCATATTTTGCTGCATTTCCAACGCAATCAGGCTGGCCATGAACTCCGAAATAATGGACTGGCTCTGAAGGGCGGGCGGCGCTGGGATTTTTCGCAGAGGCAGTTTCTTGGGCTTTAGGATATATTCGGAATGCAAGCAAGGCGCGATTCCCGCCGCCGATGCAGTCAAGACGGACGTACGAATGGGAATTGTTTGTCGTTCCGGATAAATCGCTTGCAAGGATGACGGCGGCGCGGGCTGGGATTTCGAATGAACGATTTTGCTAATTCTCGGCGGCGATGGCTGGTGCTTCCGAATTGTTGGCGCAAATACTGGTGGCTGATTCAAAGGAAAATCTCCCGCTGCGCCGGCTTCAGCGATGTTTTGGAGGCTTGGGGTTACTTTCGGAGGATTCGCGCGGACTGGTTTTGGTAAAGGAGAAAAAACCTGCTCAGCACCAGTCGAGGAGGTATGTTTCCGTGTTTTTGCTGATGTACTTGTAGTTGGTGAATAAATATTGGCAAACGTAAGTTTTTGGAGCATGTTGTACGCCCGTGCAGAATCATCGTGCAAACATCTTATCCATTGAAACACCAAGCAATCATAGTAGGGCTGCGACGTGAACAATTTGAAGTATTGTCCGGAATCAAATGTCGGAAAGATTCTTTCGAAGTTGCCTCGACGGTGAAACTGACAGAAATGCATCATTCGATGATATCCAACCCCACGAGCCACCAACCTCATCTTCGACTTCCTTCAGAACCTTCAATTCACTTTCTGTCAAGTCAAATAGAAGATTGTCGCCCGGGTTAAAAGAGAAATGACGCATTTTCTGTCTATCCAGCAGGGGAATGCAAGGTTTTTGGTTTTTGCTAAAAATTCCTGATAATTAAAAAAATTCAAAATCCAAGTATTATGGCACCTTTTTCGTGTGCTTTTTTGGGACTTGTCGAGATCTTTGACTTTGATACCGACAAGATTGAATAAATCTACGGCGAGCTTTGATTTAATTTCCAAATCTATTTGGCAAGAAGCTTTCAGCGAAGGCGATATATTGACCTCCATTATCCACGGCTTCAATCGTGAGTCCAGCAACACATCGAAACCGAACAATTCATAACAACTGGATGCATTAGTCGTGTACATCCTTGTACCACTTGCATTTGCAGCATGTGAACTTATTATTGTGCAGATTATTATATGTTTAATTCTCTCCAGTATTGGTGCAAAGTTAATCCCTTGTCTCCCAAAATACTCTTCAAGTACAGATAAGCTCCTGACATAACTGATAAGAAAAAGAAAATGCAGTATCTCTTGTTACCATTTGCTTTCTTCTGTGCTGAATAGAGGGTCTCCAAACGGATAGGAAATTGGCTTTGACTCAATTTTTTCAGCAGCTTTCTTCTTTTTCCGCGAAACAGAATAATTGGTTAAGTGAATATATCTATTGCGAATATTTCGCCTCGCGGCATTCATTGTGTAACTGCATATTCATTAGATTCTAGCGCGTGAGATAATGCCTTACTTCTCTGCCGCAAATCGAACGATTCCTTCCTTGTAAAAAAATATTCGCAACGGGTCAAAACTGGTTACAAGAACATACAATCTAATATCAAATTTCTTTTTGTCAATTAAATATGGATTTTGAATGTATCTAGCTTTTTACGTTTAGATTAATTTTTTCGAAATTCTTTACAAACTTTGACACAATAATGTCCTTTCGTTGAGGAACATCTTTCCATTTGTTGACCACTCTAACACCAATTCCTCTTGCAGAGGCTGGCGGCTTTATTATCCAGCAGGGATGTGAGTTGAAAGCAACTTTTAGGCGTCTTCGTTGATTTGGGAGGAAGTATGTAGTCGGCAGGAAGTCCAGATGCATCGACTTACGAAAATTCATGAAAAATGTGATGAAAGAAGTAGAATTACATCATCCCGGACACGCTCTTTCAATCTAGAAACGTTCAAATACATTTTGTCTTTTCTTTACAAAAGGAATTAATTCAATTGACCAAAAGTGAATCAAACCTGCCGATTTCGAAAGACATAGGAAAATGATTAACCTTTTGCCAAGGCTGCACAGTTTTGAACTTTTCTGCGGGAAAATGCTTTCCCCAGTAACCCACCCACTTTGTACCACCTTTCACGAGTTTGAATCCAGCATTACGTAAACACGCTGACAATGCAGTGTCAATTTCCGAAGCAAATTATTGCGACACACTCACTTCGCACAACGCGCGGAGTAAATTTGCAGATTTTCCACTTCATTGCGCTCTGCAATTCTGACGGAATTTGTGTAACTTTTCCCTGATTTAGTTACAGGACTGGAAAAAAAAGAAAATAACCTGCTTCTCCAGGTTTAGGAAAATACAAAACTGCGTCCCCGTCGTCAAAGAGACTGGGCACGATGCATTGTTTCCACCCAGTATGATCATTGTCAGGATTGCCAAGCATGACGGCCACGCCAAACTTTTGTGCGCTATCTGCCCTTTTCGACAGTGCACGAATGCCTCTGTGTGGAACATGCGAGACCCAGTTCTGCATTGTCAGTGACGAGTCGTCGGTTCCGCACAGACTGGTTGTTCTCGTTAGCACCGCCGTTTCGGACACGTTGTTGATCTCGGATTCTCTGCAGTCATCATCGTTCTCTCCGAGCGAGTCAAAATCTGCCATTTGTTTATCGCTTGTGCATTAGACACTGCCTTAACTTACCGCTTATTTCTTGCTCTTCTTCGTCGTCCTGTAAAATCGAAGGATCAAGACAATTCAAATATTGGGTGGTAGCGGTACATCCAATTCTGATTCCTCAACTACTTCGCCGCAATCGGAATCATCAGCACTGCTTTTGCTGCAAGAATCTTCCTCTATGGTCTCAATTTCGTCAGGCAGATCCTCATTCAATGTGGCAGAACTGTTAGCCACCTCCAACCGTTTGGTTACGTGTTGCATTGATAAAGGTACTGGTTCCAACACAATATGGAGGCTATTCTTTTCCGTCAGCCAACCCTTTCCAGTCTTATTGCATTTGTTCGTTTCAGACTTGGACAAGATTTGAGCGGTTGGAGTGCAGGAAGGGGGCTTTTGTTTGCGCATGTCGACTTTTTCCGCGCAAGGCGGTGACAAAGGAGGGTAAGCATTGCGTTGACCTTTGGAAGACAAGGACTCCGGCGGCTTCTGCGTTTGTCGTGTTTCCGCTTCGCGAAACTGGAATCCACGCTTTGTTCGATTTAATTCAGCATCCCGAGAGCAAAGAGCAGATTCCGTTATGGGTTTGGGATTTAGAGGTGGGGGGGTGTCAACGCGACGGAGCCTGCTGGGTTTGGTGGGAAGCGCGAAGGGAACAGGGGCCTTTGTGGTCATGAAAATCTTATGAAAATCTCGTCAATTTCTCCTGCCTTCAAAGTATTTTTTGAATCTGTCTTAAACGGCATCTTCTGTGTTTTTTTCAATTCATGTGCCTGTTTCAACTCGACAGCATCTTCTGTGTTATTTTCAATTCATCGCCCTGTTTTGAGTTGAACTTTTTGGCCATTCTTCGACGATATTCAAAATGCTTCAGTTATCCAATCCGTCACCAAGAACTCCAGATATTGCTCTCGAATTCGCAAATGTCGCAAATTCCACAGTGTTGGCCGACAACTCGAAAACAGCCAAGTCAGAGTCGCTTGAGCGACGAATCCGCACATTGCCGAGGGGCGAAAACGCAAGAAAGTCCCGAAGGAAAAGAGGATATTAGCAAACCCACTTCTCGGTTAAGGGAGCGTTGTGATTATTTCGTACAGATTCAAAATTGCCAATTAGAACCTTAGAAGATACATACTCCGTTCTTCAAGACTTCAAAACGAAACAGATAAACATGGGAACTCTTTCAAGGGAATGACAGGATGTGCTGATTCCGAAAAACAAAACAACGCACTCTTCTGACAATGTTGAGTCAACCGAGATCATTACAGAAATTTTTCGTTGGTCTCGTGTTTCTCGCCGAAACCTTTTTTTCGTCAAAAAGGTTCGCCGATGTCGGTCCGTCTGCTGGCTTCAGCGCTGATGGCTGCCTCCGTGGCTGCCAAGACCGTGCAGTATAACTGGGCCATCACGAACTTCACCCAGAGCCCCGACGGAGTCCAGCGGTACGCTTTCGGGATCAACGGCGCTCCTGGTTACAATACCCCAATCAATGTGGATATCGGCGACCAAGTCATCTTATCTGTCACCAACAACCTCGAAGATCCCACTTCCATTCACATTCATGGCCTGAGCCAGAATGGTACGACATTCATGGACGGTCCAGCCGGCATCTCCCAATGCGGAATAGCCCCGGGAAGAACATATGTGTACAGCTTTACGGTTGCCGGTCAATCCGGTGAGTCAAAGTTACCAAGAAACTGTGTGGTTGGGTTTCTGATCATTATGAGCAACAGGTACCTACTGGTGGCACGCACACAACAAGGCGCACTACATGGATGGGCTGAGAGGCCCTTTCATCATCAACGATCCTACTGAATCCAAAGCTTACACAAACGATGTCGTCTTACAGCTGACAGACTGGTACCATAGCCAATCTGACGACCTTGTGAACGCCTATTTGAATGGGGCTAGTAACCCATCTGGTGCGGAGCCAATTTGGGATACTGGACTACTGAACGGATTTGGCAAGTATGATTGCGCATATGCGGGAGGCTACAGTTGCTCGACTGCCACACAATCCAATTGGACTTGGACGGCTCAGCCGAACTCTGTTACTCGTTTACGGTTGATAAATACTTCTGGATTTGCCGCCTTTTTGTTTCAAATCGATGGTCACAATTTAACAGTGATTGAAGTTGACGGAGTTCTTGTTGAACCCTATACGGTTGATATGATAACTATTAATATCGCTCAAAGATATTCGTAAGGAATCCCATTGTTTGCATTCATTCTGACACCGCCTTCAGCGTATTGGTCACGGCAGATCAGGAGTCTGGGAACTACCTTATTCGGGCAGATATGTATCACGGCGACCCGTGGACGATTTCTATGACAATGCCGGCAGGCACAAACACAAACGTAACTGGCATTCTCAATTATGCGGGAATTGCGACTTCTGACCGAGTAATGGAAGTCGCAACAATAGATGCACCTCTCGTTCTTGATGACATGCAATTAGTACCTCTTGAAGCAATCGAAGCACCGAGCCCTACATCATCTGATTTGACGTTACTATTTGAGTTCACATACCAGCAAATGGTGTCTGACACCCACCAAAAATACTATATTAAGGCTTCTACGCTATCTGATTCAGCATGGAACACGGATTTTACTTCGTCTTTCTCGCCTTCAGCAAATGCAACGCCGGTGTTAATAGACTCTGTGCAAAACTCCAATGGTGCCAACTGGCAAGCTCCTGCTTGGGCGAACACTATCCAGATCACAAAAGGTCAAGTTGTGGACATTATTGTTCGCAACGACGACGTTGGTGAACATCCGTTTCACTTGCATGCCCACACATTCTGGGTCCTGTCTAAAGGAGTAGCAAACAGTGTTGCGAGTATTCCTCGAACATACAACTTGACAAATCCTTTGCGGAGAGATACAATAACCGTTCCTGCTGCTCCTCAGGACTCCAGCGGTGGTATTATTCCAAGTACAAATACAGTCGATGGGGGTGAAGCGACATCGACTGATGCGAGCTTGCCTTCTGGAGATGAAGACGGTTCATGGTTTGGATATGCTGTTCTTCGGTTCGTTGCAGACAACCCAGGCGTCTGGCTCTTTGTGAGTTTTACTAATTTTTTTATGTGCCTAACTCCTGAATGATAGCATTGCCATGTTGAATGGCACATTCAGTCAGGACTTGTGATGACGTTTATAGAATCGCTTGCGGATCTGCAGCAGCTACAGCTGCCCTCACAGACCGAGCAGACATGCAAGGATTACCAAGCATGGTTGCTGAATCCGAGCTCGTCGTCGGCAACTGATTTGCGATATGGTGGATGGGTATCAGCAGTGGCAGTGGCTGCACTGGTGTGGGTCTTTAATTAAAGAAATAGTTTACAGCATGAACTACATTAATCCATTAAACCTAAGCGGGATGGGCGGAACTGTACGCGAACCGCGCTCGAATAGCAAGTCTTTTCATCCCGGTGTCATTCCCAGCATCCCATTCGTAATCGAGTGACGCAAAATTTCGGCTACTCGCCAAATTCCTCTCATCATAATCTCGGACAGCGGCTCGGGAAACTAGAATGGCAGCAACACTAAACGCCACAGGAGTTGATCTCCTAGCGATACGTTAATTTTAGTTCAGAAGTCGATGAAGAATTCAATGAGCTGAATGCGGCAAGCTGTTTCACTGCAAGGAATTTGTCATAAACGGCTTTTGTGGAAAGCAAAAGCCCCTTGTCACTGGATTCGGGACGGAGATCTTTTTTCAAGATTGCGAGGGATCTCAACGGTCCATTACAGTTAAGTTAATATTTTAATCTCATTCTGAAAATAAAGTCAAATACCTGCTGATCCGCGATCAAAAACAAGTTATGATGATTTGGGCGTTGCTCTAGTTGGCTTTGTTGTAGAACTAAATAATATTTGGGAAGAAAGTCCAGGAGCACAAGATAAATTTTCGGAGTCTAAAGGTCCTGGGCGTGAAAAGCGAGGGGAACCTGGAATCGAATGCCATCAAAGTTTGAAGATAAAACCTGAAAAAATTTGACAACTTTCGGTGCGCCAAGACCTTTGCAGTTCCTCCCAAAATCGCGAAGTGTCGTGGCGGCTTTGGGTGGGAAAAAACATCTTTAATAGTGGGGTTACTCGAAAAAATTGACAGATGCCAGCACATCAGATGGAGACTACCGCGCCTTAGACCATACTGGTGTATCCGCTTTTCCATCTGACTCTGAAATTATTTTCCTCGTGCTAAACAAGATGAGTTGACTGATTTTGACCTACGATCACGAAACATCATCTGTTGGACACTGTGATTCGTCGTCAAGCATCGTTACGTCTCCTATCTCCACTTCTACCAAGAGATTTTGGAAGGTAAAAAAGAGTCTCCATACTTAGGCATGGTTCTCGTGGTGAATGCTGTGAGGTTGTACGACTCCCTGTCGTATTTCGCGATTCCTTTCAGAAATCAGCGACGACACTAGGAGTTATAGTTTAAGTAGTGACAGCAAAAGAGGTTTTTCTCAGGGATCAGTTCAAGGATGCGAAGAGTTACTGCTGAACCAAAAATTCAAAATGAAAGTGTTTTGTAGAATCAAAAAAGTGAAAGGAAAGGATCGCAACCAGCAATATCAGATCATGAAAATTTACTATTTTACACCAAAAGAGGGAAAGAATTTAAATCACGTTAACATCGACTGGGGCGAAAACTAATTGGCGAATCCCCAACAAATAAATTTGGCGGACCGAATGGAGAATAGCTGGCTACTTCCAGCAATAAGTGTTGCAAGAGCAGCATTTCTTTTTCTTCGTCGCATGAGACAATCGGGAAAAAATATTCTTCAAACACATCGGATCTCGAAAATTTGTGACATCGTTCCAACATGGTCAGTGAAGCAGAAGTCGATTTGAAGTGTTCAACTGACTATGCTTTTATATTCCATCAATGATTGATACCCCGCTGCGCCACTTCGATGGCGTTTCTCAAATAACCTCCGTGCATTATGGAACAAAACACTAGACATCCTTGTTCCAAAAAATAACCGCGATCAAAGTAAAGCTTGAAATAGAGCACAAAACACAAGTCGGCGCGCGACACTTGCTTCCAAATTTAACCGATCCGGGACTAAAGGAACAATGCGAGAACGCCATTGTGGAAAGCGAGAAGCGAACGGGCTATCTTGAAGCCGAGTTGCACAAGCTTCTCGCAAAGGAAAAGACTTTGATCACGGGAGATGATGGCCGGTTGCAAGAGGCAATTCCCCAGTCCGGCAGTTTGCAGCGGGGAAGAAGACAGTCAGATCCTAATTTACGACGGATTGCTGAAACAATAACGGGAGCAGGAACACGAAATTCCGCAGCTGACAATAATTCGGGTGGTTTTGATTCACATGACAGCCGACCATCCGCCGGGAGAGTGAATCCATTCCCAGCGGAGGAATTCAGCAAAGACAAGCAAGATATTTCAGCAAGAAAAGGAGCGGTGTTCCCGTTAGCTCCAATTGATTCTTTTGATGAGCATGTCCTTTCTGACTTTGGTTTATTATTTTTAAAATATTTTTCTTGTGTTTCATGATGGAAACTGAAAACCGCATCACAGATTTCTTGAAGACAAATACAGCGCTTACACCGGAAAAAGTCAAATTTAAACTTTCTGAAATCGAAACAAAGCTAGGAATAGAAGAAAAAGTTCGTGCTGGTACCGAAAGAATGTACCAGGTCATGAAACAGCAATTGCAAAGTCCGAAGGGATTCACTGATCCCCGTGAACAAGAAATTTATGAAAAGCTTTTGGAATGTCAAACAAAAGTAAACCTGTTGAAGAAAAGTAAACAAAGATACAAAGGGTTGGACTTAGAAGACGCTGTGACTCTGCACACATCGGAAGGTGGGTATTCTACTTGGACAAAATATTCCAATTTCTGCGTACGAACAGGTGAATCTCCGACGCATCAGTACAAAGCCGGCAAAAGACCCCAAAGTGGAAAACTGCATATCAGAATTCTCGCTGCACAAGTATTGCCACCAAAGAGGCAGACAACGGCAGAAACTTACGTTGTTGTCAAAGTTGACGGTGCTGTGAAAGCACAAACGAAGCAAAGTAGCTTCGATAAATACTTTGACAGTTTCGAAATACCCGTAGAAATGGCACTCGAGCTCGAGCTTTGCGTTTATGAGCGTGGAGGACATTTGCTGACTCTCGCTTGGTTTAAACTAGCCGAGTTGGAAACTATGTTGAGACTACGTGCAATGAATAATGCCGTTCAAAAAGAAGCTTCGCCTGACGTACAAAAGAGCATGCAAACCAGCAAAACACCTGCAGCCGACCAAGCTTTTCCTAATGAAAAAGGAGATATTTGGCTGGATCTTGAACCAGGCGGCCGATTGGCAGTAAATTTAAACTTTACAAGAACTGCTGGAAAACTTCAAAGAGTGAGTGATATCTTCCAACTCGTTTCTAAAAATTAGCCAGAGAAACAAAACAATCGTACGAAATTCACCAGTTCAAAAAGTGTTTCCGAAAAAAGGTCACAAGTTTGCTCCTACTCACTTTTACCAAGTGATGAAATGCGCCGTTTGCTGTGATTTCCTTTTAAGTTCCCAAGGTTATCAATGCCAAGGTAATATTGTTTTGTTTCTATCATCAATCATCCTAAAGAAATTCAGCTTGCAAGTATACATGTCATAAAAAGTGCCAGCCGCGAGTGTTTTCGAAATGTATTACCCTCGGAGAAAAAGAAACGGGAGATGGAGGAGAAGACCAACTGATGAGACACAAAATCCCACACAGATTTCAGGAAACATTCAGTATTGGCGTTAATTGGTGCTGCCATTGCGGATATATGCTCCCATTGGTAAAAAAAGAATGCAAGAGATGTTCAGAATGTGGAATCAATGCTCATACCAGTTGTTCGCTTCTGGTCCCAAGTTTATGTGGACTCACAACCGAATTGATTGATCAAATGAAACGCGCTATTGATCAAGCCGAAAAACTGAAACGAGAAAAAGAAATTATGAAAGCCGAAAAGTCGAAAGCAAAGGAAGCTGCCGACAGGAATCAAACCGCGGCAATTAATGAGCAAAAATTAAAGTCTTCATCTGTACCAGCTGCTCAGATAGTATCACCAGATACTGAGAGATTTTCAGTCATTGCTTCAGAAGGACCTCACACTGCAAAAAATGCTCGGAATATTTCTCGGGGTATCGGTCTCGATGATTTTAACTTGATTACTGTTTTAGGAAAGGGAAACTTCGGCAAGGTTCATGACAGCTTTATTGTCGCCATACTTACTTCCTGTTACACATTAGGTCATTCTGGTTGAAGAAAAGCTGACCAAAAAAAATTATGCTATTAAAGTGTTGAAGAAGGACTTTGTGATTGAAAATGACGAAGCCGAAGCAACTCGTGCAGAAAAGAGAGTTTTTCTGACAGCAAATCTGGAACGATTTCCATTTCTTGTGAATCTACATTCTTGTTTTCAAACCGAAACTCGTCTATACTTCGTCATGGAGTTCGTGTCTGGTGGTGACTTAATGTGGCATATTCAACATGAGAGATTCTCTGAAAAAAGGGCAAAGTTTTATGCGTGTGAAGTTTTACTCGCGTTGGAGTACTTCCACAAAAACAATATAACCTACCGGTACTATCCAAAAATTCTTTCCTTTTATCTGAGTTTTCCGTAGGGACCTAAAGCTCGATAACATTCTGTTAACGCTCGATGGGCACATAAAAATAGCTGATTACGGTCTTTGTAAGGAAAACATGCCATTTGGAGCTTGGTATTTTTGGTTTTGATATTGGCTACGGCGATTAACCAACCAGTCAGTACGGCTACCTTCTGTGGAACTCCTGAGTTTATGGCTCCCGAAATATGTTAGTCATAATTCTTCAGTCATAATAAAGCTTATCAGCTGCCAGTGAAAGAAAAACCTTATACTAGAGCAGTCGATTGGTGGGCTCTGGGCGTGCTGATATATGAGATGATACTTGGGCAATCGCCATTTCCTGGTGACGGCGAAGATCAGATCTTTGATGCTATTTTGCACGATGATGTGCTGTTCCCGGCAAACATGAATAAGGATGCTGCGGATTTACTGCGAAAAGTTGAGGAATATATATGCATTCAGTTTCTTAACAAAGCACAACAGCTCATGGCGAAAGACCCGAATTCTCGACTAGGTGGAGGGGTCAATGATGCCGAGGATATCAAGGGGCATCAGTATTTTAGCAGCGTGAACTGGGATGATGTTCTGAATCTGAGAATTCCGCCGCCGTTTTTTCCAACTATTGTTCGTTTGCCGCTACCGATCGTTGTGTCTCTAATTTTTGTGACAGAAATCAGCCTCCGACACTTCCAACTTTGATGAAGAATTTACGAAGGAGCCCCCAGTCTTGACGCCAATCAACACGATTCTTTCTGCTGCTGACCAGGAGGAGTTTCGAGGTTTCACGCACATAAGATAAGTCGCATCTTTGGCATCTCGCCGTGCTGACAATCATTTGTTTCATGTTGTGTCTCCACTGAGTGGGCGCAGTCGAGCAGAGCCGGGGCGCGCGACTCGAAACCGGGGATCGCACCAACATATGCAAAGTGATCAGGAATTTTTGAATAAATGAAACCAAGTTCGTCGACGTACCAGCGACTTGCAGTGGCCCAGCCTCCACAGGCACTCGGCGATGACGCCGCCGAAGATTCTAGCCTTCTTTCACGCCATCCGTCACATCATCCCCATATTCTGACGTCGGCGCTTATACGTGCACTTTCCCCTGACGCCGACCCTGACCGGGAGGCAGATACAGACTCCTCGGAAAGTAACGAAGAAATATTCAACCTGAAAGAGACCAGCCAAATTGGCGACACTAATCGCGATATGTTTCGTTTTGCTGCCGTGCGTGAACATTGGTTTTTAACAATCGCTCACCTTTCCAAAAAAGGCCGTAAACACATTCAGGTGGCATCCAAAAGTCTGGATTTGGAACAACCGGCATCTACTGTCTCTAGTTCTTCTCACCATAGCTCTGGGGGTACTTGTATTGACCCTCATACATTTTTATCTGCAAACTCAGTATCGATTTTCAAACCAAACTGGATCGCAAGTTCAACAAACAGTCGTTCTCATATCGCTCGATGGATTCCGAGAAGAATATCTCTCTCGGGGATTCACACCCAATATTGCAGCTCTTGGTGAAGTATTTGATAAGAAACTGTTCATTGTCTGATTAAATGCTGCAGTTGCTTCAGGAATATCAGCTTCGTTCATGACGCCAGTTTTTCCATCCCTGACATTTCCGAATCACTATTCTATAGTTACCGGATTATATCCAGAGTCTCATGGGATTGTCGGAAACGTATTCTTTGATCCTGAACTAAATGACACGTTTGTGTATGTTGATTCGACGAAAAACAAGGAATCAAAATGGTGGGGTGGGGAGCCTGTGAGTATTTTCCATTCATTTCCATCGCTGTGCTTATTGGCATTCAAGATTTGGGTCACTGCCGCGAAAAACGGTTTAAAGACTTCAACTTGCATGTGGCCTGGAAGTGAAGCTTTAATTCAAGGTGTTTCGCCAACATACGTGCAACCATACAATGGATCAATGTCCAACTCAGAAAGGGTTGCGAAAGTTTTGGACTGGTTATCGCTTCCTTGGCAGAAGCGACCAGTTTTTTTGACTCTTTATATGAACGATGTGGACTCTGCTGGCCACAGTTTTGGTTAGTGATTTATTTTTGTAAAAGACCTTGACAATATGTTAGGGCCGGATTCGGCGCAAGTGAATACGGCTCTAAAGTCGGTCGATAATGCCGTGGGAAATCTAGTTCGTGGTATTTTGGACGTTCAACGAGTTTCAAAGTTGCAGCACGGCACCATAAACTTAATGATTGTTAGTGATCACGGAATGGCTGTCGGTGCTCCGGTGGAAAACTTCATTTATGTGGACGATTATGTTTCGGCGGACGCGTTTGATATTGTTAACAATGTCGTCGTGTCGATATACCCAAAATATGAAAATGGTAAAGATAGATTATAGAGATCTTCCAGTTAAATCATTTTATAGATACGGCAAGCATACTTGAGAGTCTTCAATTGGCTGCTTTGAATTCATCTAATTGGCATGTCTGGTCGCGTGACAGTGTTCCTGTGGAATTTCATTACTCCCACAACGCCAGAATCGGTCCAATCGTTGCAATGCCGGACGAAGGATACGGACTCTCAGTCCGATCCCAAGCGCCCAGTAAAAAAGTTGGAGGGATGCATGGATACAATAATACTGACAAAAATATGCGTGCGATTTTTGTTGCCGCTGGACCTGCATTTAAGAGCTCTGGCCATCTGATAGTTGGAAATGAGTCGGGAAACAAGGAATGGGAAGAAAACAATGACGCACTCCTTGGAGTTGATTCAAACGGCGACGTTGTTTCAGCTCACATTGGTGCAGCTGTGGGAGGCCATCCTGGATTCGAATTCAAACCAGGGTTTTGGTCGGGCTGGAGACGTGGTGGAGATGGAAGCGCGCGAACACCGAAGTCACACACACCAGGGGTTGCAACCACTGTAGCATCGGATGGGATGGAGGAAGTTGTGGAGGGGACCAACGGAAACATGAGCGTTCAGGTGCTCCCAAGCTTCACGAACGTGGAAGTTTACAATTTGTGCGCGCGGATACTGGGAATCGGGCGCGATTCACGTGCTCCGAACAATGGCACGCGAGCGGGGATGGCGCTGTTCGAGCCGTGGCTGAATATATGAGAAAGTCTGTCGAACAAAATACAAAAAAATTGACGGAACAAAAAACCAAAAAAAAAAACAAAAAAAAAACAACAAAAAACAATCTGTTTCGAGTGATGTCACTGCCAATCACGAACACTCGTGTGGACGCCAATGGCTCCCGCATCCTCAATTTCTCGGCAGGCCCTGGCCTGATGCCCGCTACTGTGCTCAAAACTGCTGCGGACGAAATGATGACGTTCTCCCAGGGCCATTCACTGATGGAGTTGTCTCATCGCTCGCAGACTTTTGAGTCTGTTCTCCAGGAGACCGAGGATTCGTTTCGGAGACTGCTTGCCATCCCGTCAAACTACAAGGTAGCGTTGGCGCACGATTAGCACCTTTTCGTTTGATAACGCTGATCATTCGAAGGTTTTGTTCATGCAAGGCGGTGCTACCCTTCAATTCAGTTGCGTCGCTTTGAATTTGGCCGGTTCGGATTCCTCCAAGAAAGTCGATTACGTTGTTACTGGTGCATGGTCGCAGAAAGGGCTTGAGGAAGCCCAACGGCTTCTCGGCAAAGACAGAGTGAATGTGGTTGTCAACACAAAGGCCACAAAGCACAACGGAGCAATTCCGCCCACGAGCGAATGGTCATTTTCGCAGAAGCAAGCGTTTGTATTCTATTGCGGTAAGCAGAGTTCGCAGTAATTGCGAACTGACCGTTTATGCAGACAACGAAACCGTGCACGGTGTTGAATTCGCCGATCAATTTCCGTTCGAATTAGTGCCGAAAGATGTTCCTATTGTCTGTGACATGAGCTCGAACATTCTTTCGAGACCAGTTGATGTGTCAAAGTATGGACTAATTTTCGCCGGAGCGCAAAAAAACATGGGTCCCGCTGGAGTAACTGTCGTCATTGTGCGTGAAGATCTGTTAGCACCGTCATATAAGCACCCACAAACTATTCCTTTGATGTTGGATTACAACACGTATTCTACTTCTCAGTCTATGCACAACACGCCACCTACATACCCTATTTACCTTTGTGGGTTAGTGTTCAAATGGCTAGAAGAGGACGTAGGGGGCTTGGCAGCCATGTCTAAAATCAACGCAGCAAAAGCTGCATGCCTGTACGGTGCAATCGATAGTAGCGATGGATTTTACACGTGTCCGGTCAAAAAGGAATACAGATCGCGGATGAATGTGCCATTTTTGGTCAAAGGGACACTTGAGAAAGAATTTCTTGCCACGGCGGAAAAAAGGGGCATGATACAGCTTGCCGGGCATCGCAGCGTTGGTGGCGTCAGGGCGTCGCTGTACAATGCCATGCCCCTGGATGGTGTTGAAGCTCTTGTTTCATTTATGGCGGAGTTCAGAAAAGCTCACGAATAAAATCCCTCCAAGGGTGGGAAAACTAAATGTCGAGAAAGCCTCTGCGCCTTCGTCTACCTGCTCTATTTGCAATACTTCTCCTTTCAGTCCTTGTGGTTCTTCTGAGAGTTGGACCCGTCCACAGCGGTGCGGTGGCCGAATCAAACTGGCTGCAAAATGTGACGAATTACGATAACTTGGAGCCCGCTGATGATAACATCGTCCATCCGGATCTTTTCGCATCGACGATGTTTTCAGAGGATTTCAGTCATCAAGAAACTACTTCCGTTCTTTTCAACGTGTTCTCCGGTCCAGTGGAAAATCTATCGGCCCAAATCAAAAAAGCCTGCTCTCAGAAAAATTCGTTAGTGTCCCATGTTATCGTGCATGCATTTGCAAGCAAATTAGATTACAGTAACACCCCGTATCCGCGCGAATGCGCAGAGAAAGGAATCCCGGTGGAAAAAACGATCTCCACATTCAACTACAAATTCCACGGACGCTTTCTTTTGACACCAATGCTGACTTCCAAATATGTGGTACATCAAATATTTATATTTGCGTATCTCCAACACTTTATTTCCGAAGATGATAGTCGACGATGATGTAGCATTGCGGGAAACAACAGTGGCCGAATTCATATCAGCAATGAAGGCATCCGAAGAGCCCGCAATGCTTGGAATAGCTGGACAAACTCGTGCGGCACGAGTCGATTTGCAGCCTGGTTGGCACACCTCAGACACCATTCGAAAGAACTCTGAACGGGTTGATTATCTATGCAACCTGTGGTTCCTGAAATCCATATGGCTAACCACAGCGTTCATGCGTGAAAGTCCTTCGACGTGGTACACAGGGGAGGATATTCACCTGTCCTACGTACTGCAGAAGTACTTGAACATTCCGACGAAGGTCGTGAAAATTCATCAAGCCGAAACCCTTTCAGAAGAAGTCGCCATGGTTTTGAAAGACAAGCCACATGCTGCAAACAAAGAACAGCGCGTTGCAGACGTTCGAAACGACATATTTCGAGTAAATTTCGGCAAAGGCTTCGAACCAGCATTGGGAGGTGCATCGGTGCAGCAATTGGTGTTTGTCCAAAACTTGAATTGCGCAAAGGCAGTCATTTCCAACCGGGTGCACTTCACAAGAGCCCAGTCCAGCTGCTTTCTGATCACTGGACGAGGAAATAATGCCACAGATATTGGCCTTTTAAAGTCTGCAGCCAAATTGTATTCTGAAATGGGAAACTGCAAAATTCGTTTGCAGCCTAAGTGGGGTACTGAGCCGCGGCTCGTTCGATACTTCGATTTAAAGCTGGGCCTCGGCCTAAACAACTCGGAATACCCACTGTCACTAGCGATTTCGGACATGATTCCTGCTCTGGTCGGTATTCTGAGTGGGGGTATAACTTCCGTCAGTCCAACGGAAATCGTAATGGTTTTTGAAAAGAGCTCGAACACATCACATGTCTGGCGAAAAGCAGTGGAATTAGTCAATGGAATACTACAGGTCCGAAATGGCCCAGAAATTCGCCTGCTTGTGGTGGAGATTTGAGATGTCTGGAAGAATTGTCGATGTAGGCAAAAAACAAAACAAAAACACAAAATGTTTTCTATTCGCACTGCCTTCGCGTTAGTCCTCACTGCTTTATCGGTGACAGTTGGAGCAGGTGCGCAACTATCAGCGGATCTGGAGTCCATTGATTAAATTTTGCGCGAACAACACAGTAACGAACAGTACGGGCGCTTCCAGCACCACTGTCGCCTCCAACACCACTGTAGCTTCCAACAGCACAACTGTAATACCGACCACAACAATAGCAGTGTCAAATTCGTCAGTTACTTTTAATTCCACAACAATCAAGTCTGTTTCTGTAACTTTGGCGCCGAATGCTACCACAACCTTTTCGAATTCCTCTTCTGCCCCGTCAACAGCATTGAATCAAACGGTAGTGACAGGAAATATCACTTCCACTGCTCTCAAATCTGCTTTTATCAGCCAAACTAACTCTACGGTCGCGTCTACAAAAGCACCGCTTGCAACAACTGCAACCGCCGTTTATAATCCGGCCTCTAATGCTGGAAATGGAAATATTTTGGGAACTTCAGGAGCCCGCCATAACGCGGAATTCGCTTGGACATCTCTCATTTTGTTCATGCTTTGACGTGTTGCAGAACTGTGAAAGAAAAGAATTTTGAACCACTTCATTTCTCCACCAATCTATATGTCAAAGTTAAGTCGCCGCCACCAGATTTCCATATCAAATTCTTCACAGTCCCGAGCGTCATCTTAGGATCCAATATCTGCCATTAAAACAAAATTAATCGGAGAAAACGCGGCAGACTCATTCCTTACTTTGTCTTGACAATAGAGAACTAAATAATCCTCAGGTTTCACCAAATCCTTTATATCTGTTTCTTCTTCGTTCTGCGCTGTAGACTTGTTTTCGCTCGCCATCGACGATCCATTTCCGCCTGTCACTGATCTCTTCCGCCGGAATATCCCACCTATCCCGCTGCGCTGCGAAGATACATCACTCACGTGGCCCACGTTTCCCGATGGAGCCGTTGAATGACCACCGGCGGACGCAGATCCAGAGTTCGGGCTTCCACTTTCGTCTCCACCATCGGCACGTGCTGCACCAGCTTCTGTAGCTGCAGCTGCGCCCGCTTGTTTTAAGCGCTGCTGCTCGCGCTGTTCGAGTGCAGCCTTTACGAGACGTTCCGGCGGTGGTATTTTTGCTTGCTCTGCGACATAGGCTATTAATTTCCGGAGCCTTATCATTCTGTTCGACGAAAGTTTGGCAGAGTTATTCGGCAGATCTGGCAGTTCCGAGAAAGGCCGAGGCACCAACGTGAAGGACATTTTTGGGGTTTCCTTCAACTTTCGTTTCTGTAAAGCAGTTCAGCGCAATGAAAGAAAAGAATGGGAATAGTTACATCATATAAAACCTCATACACCCACAGTGGTAAGCATTCGTCCAATCTGAGGGCTTCGCGTACCCAACCAATCTGACCAACTGTGCTCCTGAATTGATCCAAATAGCATGCAGCCTCCGGGGATTCCTCCATAGACACTATTATGCAAACATCTGGTGGTATTCTGATAACAGGAATTTCTTCGACGTTTGGAGAATACGGAACCGGCTGGAGAACCATCGCTTAGAGCCAAATAATCACAAAACAAACCTTTTCAACAATTTGCCTGACGTGCGCCAAGGCCTGTTCCGCATATATGACAGATTCGGGCCTTTCCATGTTCGCAACGTTGGACGTTGTCCGCGGCCGTAACCGTACTGCCGGCGGTGAGGAGCTTTTCATTGTGCTTTCACCGGAGCTGTTTGTAACTGGATCTTCGACGTTGGACTCGCTCCTCGCATTTATTGATGCTGTGCTGCGAGAATCCGAAATTTTCTTTTGCTGAAGAGTATTGACGGTCATTAAATCTGCAAACGCGTATTCTGCGGGACCATAGTAGGCAGTTTGCCCGAAAAGGTAATGAGTGCAACCAGGTGGTGCTCCCAGCTGGGTGTATGTCAATGCACCCAAATAATGGTCATGATACATTGCGGCTGCGGAGGACACACTCTGTTGGCACACATGCATATAGGAGATGAACAAGTACGATAACACCCACTTTCCAACGTTAACTGGAAAAAAAGTCAGAAATGCATTGAATCAGAAAATACCCAACCTCTTTGGTCTTCACTTGGCGAGTTGGGATCAACATTTTCATAATACACTTCAGCTTCAGAGAATTTGGACTCGTCCAGATGTATTGACAAGAATCCGTTTTTGATATCGATGGAGCACCAGTTTGCGATCCATTCGAAAGTGTTTGATCGCTCACAGGCTTCTTTGAATGAAACGGATTCTTCGAAGTCGGCAATTTTAACGCATTTGACGATGTCCCAAAGGCTTACGCCGCCGGCCGTGTTTTCGGTTACAACGTGCATGCGGTTGTTCATTAGCGCAAACTTGCAGATCCCGGGACTTCCTTCAACGACATGGTCAGGTTTCAACCACACCGGCTCGACAGGCGGTACGCTTTCCGATCCATCTTCGTCATCCACCGCAAAATCAACAAAGGAAGAAGAAAAAAGAGGCTGAGCTGTTCCAGTTATGCTTTTCTTTGACAAGTTTTTGAAGGAATATGCATCCACGCTTGGTGATGTCACAGATGCCCCGCTTTGGCTGAGAACATCGTTTTCGGTTTTGTTCTCAGTGTCGCTATCATTAGCTCCAGACTGATGCTGAATGATTGACGCAGCAGGAATGAAGACCGCATCGGTTCCTTCTGGAATAGATGCTCGAGACGACACAACAGTCGCGTTATGGAAAGGTATATCTCGCTAAATCAAATAATAGTTGGAAGATATTAAGACCAACGAAGCGCGTTGCTTACCCAGCGGTTAATGCTCGACTTGTCCGTCGCAGTCCAGATGAACATATCGTCTACAGCAACCAACCTGCTCACAGGTCCAGATTCCTTGCAAACCGCAACGCAATCAACCAGCTCATCTTCGATCCTACGTCCTTTTGATTCGCCTCCAACACGTCGTCGCGACATTTTGGTAACCAATCCATCACGGCCTCCAGCCCAAAACGTATCCAAGTCCGGATGATTTGAATATAAGCACCAGACAGAATCTTCATAGTGTGTGTATGTCACCATGCACCTTTGAGGTTGCGCGAGGGACCATAACTTGATCGTTGTGTCTGACGATGCAGATATCACCTAGAAGAATTGGTCAAGTAAAACCCGGGATCTTTGGACCATCGTACCCATTTCCCATCGTCGCTGATTAAAAGTGCGCGAATATTATCACGATGGCCGTTCAGTCCGATTGCCTGCTTTCCACTCCTCGGGTCCCAAACTCGAATAATCTTATCGGGCGACCCGCTGACAATAGCTGTCCCTCCTGGATTGCAAGCCAAGGCGTAAATTGACGCTTTAGGGCTTTTGTCATGGCAGAACTCTGGCAAAAAATAATTTTAATCCTTGAAAAGTAAACTAAATGATTGATACCTGATGCGCTCACTGAAAATCCCACAATTTCCCGGTTTCGACTCTCATTCGTATCCCATATCATTACGCGCCGATCCAATCCCCCCGATGCAACCCATCCACCTGAGTTGCTGTATGCCAGGCACTTAACTTGGTCATAATGGTATCCTAGGCGCAGATATGAACTAGTTTGTGTATGTTGCGTTGTACTCCATAACAGAACCATTCTATCACTTGAAGCGGTGACAACTGTACGCGGCAATTAATATTCTATTTTTGACAAACAGGATCAAAACTCAACTCGATCGATTCATGTTACATAACACCAAGTCATTAACCCAATCACTGTGTGCTTCAAATGACCGTATATGCGTTGTCGGATTGATGCTCAACTTCTTGGCTGAGAGAGGCGAGTATTCAGCAACAATTTTCGATTTGTTGCTCTCTCCGTTTCTGTTCGGGAGGAAACTATCAAGTTTCGATCGAAAAAAAAAGGAACGAAAGTTTTGCGAAGAAACTCTAACCCAAAAAAGGATACACTTCTTGAAGCTTTCTGAGAAAATCGATTGAAGTTGTTGCCGATTGAATTCGTTTCAGATATTGGGGACGCTACAGTTGCGGAATCTGCACGCTTGGGATTACGACTGGCATCAACGGATAAATGATATTCAAGTGAAGATGACCGCGGGAGTGAACTAATGTATTGGTTTGAGGATTTTTCCGCAGCAGACTTATCCGCAGAGTGGTTATCCGAAGGCACCGAGGGAAAGCGCGTGCGATTTGAACTTTGACCTGCAGTCGGCGTGGTTGGACTGGTCACGGATGAAACTGACGACGCGGAGGATTTAGACGGGGACAATCTCGCAGCAGCGGCCGACGAGCTGCGCGGAGGGATGACAATGTGATCGGAAGTGGCTGAGAACTTGCTCGGTTTGGACTTGGGCCTGTCGGTCGCGTGATTGGGTGCGGGCGAGGCTTCGGAAAAGCTCCCGTATGAATGGTTCGCTGCGGCTGATGGGGCAACGGGATCGAGGTCAAAGGAGGCGTCATGGTCATCCATGGACGAGCCGCTCTCGGCGGACTCACGCATGCGCTCAAAGTCGATCGACAGGGCCCATGCACGAACGGTGGAGTCCCGCGAAGCAGAGTAGAGAGTCTGGGACGATACATCTAGCGCCAGGCTGTTGACGCCGCTGCAGTGACGCGCTGCGGCTGAGTCAACCGCGCCAACCGTGTATGTGACGCGACTCCGGCGTCCCTGCTGCTGCTGCAGTTGCTGGGCGCTGATGGCGCCAACGTTCTTGAACATGAGCGGAAACAACTTGCGCAGGCGCACACACCTACAATCGCCACCCACTGCGGTCGCTCAGCTCACTTATGCATTCACCCATCCCGAATCTCGCGAATAGATATGCCAGCCATCACACAGAAGAACTGATCCAACTGCGCCGCAGTCAAGTCAAACGCTATCCGTCCGTTTATAACGATCTGTCGCAGTCACCGTTTCCGCCAAGTTTGAAATGGAGTATCAGTGTCGTTGTCAGCTGGAGTGCTGCTAATCCCAGATATCCGCCGTGGAATTTTGGAAATCTGCTATGGAAAGTAGACAGCTTAAAAAAAATCGGAGCTATCGGGCGCGCTGTATTCTTATTTTATCAGCCAGTTCCCATCGGATGCCTTAGCAACTGACAGGCTTTGTAGCTGCGGTTAGCTTCTCAACTGTGACCGACAAAAGTTTATAGACTCTGGGCCGGTTCTGATCTGTTCATTCCTCTTCCGCCCATTGTCGGACCTGGCCGTGCCAGTTGATTCCACAACAAAGGAACCATCGGGCAGCTTGGTCGAAAATTGATTTTAGGCAGCATCATTGATGGCGCGTGGCGGCAAAGTTTTTCTCTCACGCAGAAATGTCGTCCATCGCGAGCAATTCCTCCAACATCTTTCAGCGATTTGAGTAAGTTTACGCCATCGTAGCGCACGATCCGCGTAAGCATAAACACCCACCATTCGTTAATTTGCCAGGATCGTCGGCCGAGGCAGCAATGTTCGCCATTCGGACGGTGCAATCGTCGTGGATGCTGGTGACTTCTTCTTCAGCGGGATTGTCTTGGACCAACCGAAAGTTCATTCTTAATAACGGCAGGCTGGGATACTGATTCTACGCTGGATTGTGCCGTCATGATTCAGATAACGTCAAAACTCAACAATGTACGCATCCAGGCCGAATTCAGGGGTTACATTGAAACCCGCTGGGAAGGATTAACAACTCTCGCGCAAAAGTATGAGTCGACTGACTATCACGTAACGACAACTGGAAGGGTTTTCCAACAACTTGTTCAAGTTGTGTATGAATCATCAGGTTCATTGCAGCCTCAAAAGGCAGGTGTTTTACTTGCAGCCCACCTGACATATAACATTGAAGGACGGCGGTACCCTGTGCTTTCCGTTGAGCTTCAAACTTCCCCGAAATAACATGGCACCATCCTTCGACTCTGTGTGCGGCACTATTCAATACTATATCAAGTGTTCATTGCTCCATCAAGAACCTTTCAAACTGCTGAAGACGAATGTAGAAATCGAAGTTCCTGTTGAAGTTAGTATGCCGGAATCTGCAAAGCTCAGGTTTCTGAGATCCCCAAGCCACTTGACCCGCGTGATGGAAGCAACCGAAGGAAAAATTGGGTGCACAGTGGGAATACCTCGACGATTTGTTGCGATTGGGGATACTTTGGAAGTGAATGTTCTGGTACAGTCTACTCCGCCAGGTACTTCTCTTCGGACAATGATTGCATCGCTGCGTCCGATGATACACTACCTTTCCAACGGTCAGCATCTTTCTCAAGCACGCGGCGCTCAAGCAATTATCCCTCGACCACTGAGTGAGGTGGTGGAAAGCTTCCCTATGGTTGCAATTCGTGAGGAATATGGTTCAGAGGCAATTCTTCGGCAGTTTTATCTGCATGTAGACCCAGCCCTGGCGCAACCGTCTTTCGAAGCTCCTTTGATCTCTTGCAAGACGATTCTTCGAATCCAGCTTACTCTTGACAATTCTGAAACTCCGAACATATCATACGAGGTAGGTTGCTTTCCAGTTGCGTCGGCTGAAACTTTCGTTTCACTCAGGTCCCAATAGTTGTTCTCCGACCTCCAAAAGTAGAGCAACTGCCCGCTCTAGTAGCAGCTCCTCTTCATAGATCCAAATCGCAAGCTATTAGACGTGGGCGAACAGTACAATCCCAAAGCACGAAAGTGGTAACTCGACCGCCACGATCTGAGTCAATGTCGGCGAACACCCGGGCACTCGACCTGAGCGAACGTTCAGCGACTGGCTCTGCTGTCACTAAACGCAGCGACTTAATCTATCCACAGCGAAGGTTACAAGGAGAATCTGTCGGACGGAGTGAAGATTATGGTGGAATGCGGACAGTGTACGAACAATTCCGCGCTCCCACGGCGCAGTTGGTATCCGCTTTTGAAGCCGGACACGGTCTTATTTATAGTGATATAGAAGAGTGAATGGCAGCACATATCTTCGATGCTGCAGCTACTGTTTTAATAAATGAAACTTTATACCTTTATTTACGAGCTAATTTTCTTTGATTTCAAGACAACATTCGCATTCTCGGTGTCCTTTGCCGCTTGCGCAGCTTCCACTTTATCACGCTCTGTTGGCTCAAATCTGCCTCTCAAATTGAAAAACAATTGCCTCGCTCGCATTTCCCAGGCAGTGCCCCCGAAAAACGCGCTAAACCCAGCAATCGCCACAACGATCTGAATGAAACCGAACGAGAAGACGCTGTTTCTCGCAAATACCACCACCATTATCCAAGCTAGTGTGTAGCATAGAATACTTGCATAAACGATGAGTTTCAATGGAAGTCCATTGGACTTCGACCACCACGGGTTGTTTTCTATGTGATAATATGCAACAATTGTTGTAATTTGTTTTAAAGAGGTTGTGAACATGCAATCGACCAGGATTAAGAATCTTACTTTGGCAGTACTTTGACGGAAAACTCCTCCCACCATCAGGCCGCGAAGAGTAGACGCGTTCATAACGCCACATTTCGAACGCATGCCGACCCGCGCGTGAGGCGCGTAGAGCGCGGACGCGAGCGGCGGCGTCTGCGGGAACTTCGGCGAGGCTGGGAATGGCAGCGGCACAGCCAATGCCGCGCACGGCGGAATCGCCGTGCTCGTCCGAGTTCGGGAACAGCACGAGCAAGGCGTGACTTGCGAAGCTGATGTCAGCGGCGGTGAGCTGCGCCGCAACAATGTAGTGCCGGCCGCCTTTGCTTTGTGGCGACGACGCGTCGAGGAGCTCGCCGACTTTGTCAAACGCCTCTTCAACAGTAGTCCAAGCTTTGTCAATGCTGGACTTTGAGAGATCAAAGTAAAGATGCATCGCAATTCGTATGATTGGCCAGAATGTTGAAAGTACCGCGGACAAGTTGTTAAGGTGGACAGTGCTTATCAAATACTTCTTGCAGAGATAACTGCTGCTCAAAATAATATGGAGATAAATTTTGACAACCGCTAGCGTAAGGTTTTTGTGGAAATACTCTTGCAGAAACAGTGCTTCGGGTTTGCTGTAGATTTTCAAGGGCGTGTTGAAAGAGTGCGCGTAGAGGAACATGAAAATATCAGTTGTTGACCGTTTGTACACCTAATCAGTAATTTAATGGCAGAGTTTGTGGTTGCAAGTTGCGACCTCCTTTTTGTAGTTCACGAAAACAGGGACTTGGGTTTGTTGGCGGTGCGGGAAAGGATCGGAATAATCCAAAACTGCAAAAATTTGCAAAGGCCACGGATAAGATTGCTCAATGAAGGAAACTCCGTGTATTGTGAGTGCCCAGCGAGCTTCTTCGCAGAGAGGATCCTGGGTTCAGGTTGGGCCAATGAATGTCACGGAATATTCACTGTACCCAAGGAATAGTTAATAGGAGCGACTTTGGGAGGCCGAGGTCCGGCGGGGGTGTGCCAGTGAGGCGCTCGTCTTCATCAGATGATGCCACAATATTGTCCCACTTGCCCATTTGTCAGAGAAAAAGACGGCGATAAAAAGAAAAGGCAAGAGCTCGGGAGAGCGGATCCCGTTTATTCAAGACTACTCTAGAATGTGCTCCCTACCTGTTTGTTGCTTCTGCGGGGAGGGAAAGGGCTATGGAGAAGGGACAGGAAGCGAGCGAGTGCGACGATGAGGCGATGCTCCGCTCTTTCTGACTAGAGCCCGTCGTCGTCGTCGTCCTCCTTACCATCATCAGTACCTCGTCCTCATCCTCGTCCCCGCGACGCACAGGGGCGGGCGGGCAGTGCTATGGTGCTCGAGCCAGCCGCGGAGGGGCAACGGGCGCACACGCACGACATCAGAAAAAACGAACTGTAAAGAAATGAACACAGGCGCGGTGCAACAAGCAGCCGCAGCGACAGGCCGTTTGGACTCGCCCGCAGCGGCGCCGCCCCCGCAAGAGTCCCAATTGGCATCCGGTGAGTGGTGTCCCAATGCTCCCATCGCCCTTTTCCGCGCCAGTGCCGAATTATGGCCATTGTGCCGCGGCGAGCGCTGTCCCTGGACGGCGGACGTACCGCCGCCTGAGCAGACGGGGGTATTTGTGGTGGAGGTGGTGCACGCACACACGGTGGCATGGGCGTCCAGCAGCAGCAGCAGCAGCTGGGGCTCGATTGTCTCTTTTTCCTGCCTGCGCCAAATCCGTCGCTGCCGTCGCTGCGTGTCGGCGCTGTGCTGCTGCGTCTGTGCGTCCTGTCTCTCCGCCTTCCCCGCTCGCCCCCACGCGTGCGCGTCCTCATCCCGTCTTTTTGCCGTCTGTGACTGTCTCTTGAAATTGTGCACTCAACTGTTCTTCCCCTCCACCAAACCTCCTATCGCCGCTGGAAGCTGCTGGCAGGAAGGACTTCGCTTCAATGGATCCGCCACAGCCACCGCCCAATCTTATATTTCCGCCACGTGCACTGCCGGCCGCACCACCTTCAGACCATGACAGAGGCTCGTCGGCAGAATCGCGCGCCCCCAGTCTGTCGCCTGGCCCGTCCGTCGAGCAAATCCGCCCACCCCCTGGGCCACCGCCTGTGATTTACGGTGCTGTGTATGCGAGTACTCCCGTATTTGAGATGATGTGCAATGGCGTAGCGCTGATGCGGCGGCGGTCAGACTCGTTTTTCAATGCGACCCAGATTTTGAAAGTTGCTGGCATCGACAAGGCGCAACGTGCACGTATTCTTGAAAAGGAAGCTCCTATGTCAGAAAAGATTCAGGGCGGCCATGGAAAGTATCAAGGCACCTGGTACTTAATTTCGCGTGTTGCGGCGAAACTTCTAAACAATTCAATGACTCTAGGCTCCCCTTTGACAAGTCCCTCAAATTTGCGAGAAAGTACGGTGCTGAATTGTTGATAAAGCCTCTCGCAGATTTTGTTCCTCCTCAACCTCAAACTCAAACTCAACAGCGAACCGCTACAACTGCTGCACCGCCTGCCAAGCCTATTCAGATATCATCACGGACAGCAAACTCACGGCCGTCCGCGGGAAAGTCGGTTTCGGGAACATCGAAGCGAAAAGAGCCGGAAATAGTCGTCAAAAGACCGGTCGGGCGACCCAGGCGCGGCGCGCGGCCCGCCGACCTTGCTGAGAAAAGTTCGGATTCAAGCTTTGAGTCAGATGTCGATGACGACGATGACGACGACGACGATGATGACGATGGTGACGATGACGATGACAACAATAATGGTCAAGCTCGTCCACGCAACGGAGCAGCTTCCGTGAGTGAAAACGGCAATGGAACCGCGACAGGATCCCAGCAACATCAGCGGCAGTCGCATGCACGTTCGTCGAAACGCGCGCGATTGACTCTGAATGACACAGACCATGACGACGACGATGCAACAGGCGCCGCCGATTCGCGAGCCTCAAATTCAAAATCTTCTGCCAAGCCGAATGGCTCATTATCGAAACCGTCCAAGCTGAATTCCGTCGAGCAGCAGCGGCAGCTTTTGGTTTCCATATTCACAGGGAATAATCGATATGCTTCCGGCGCGGTTCCAGAATTCCTGGCTGACGGACATTTTGAAGCTGGCGCGATGGATCAAGATCTCGCCATTGACGACGCTGGACATACGGCACTGCATTGGGCTGCAACTCTTGCACGAATGAACATTGTCACTGCGCTAGTTTCGTCAAAATTATGTTCTCGAGAATGCGTGAACCTGAACGGCGAAACGGCGCTGATGCGTGCGGTTCTGTGCACCAACAACAGCGATGCGCAAACATTTCAGCGGCTGTTGCAAACATTGGGACCAACAGTAGTCGTGAAACGAGACCTAAAACTGCGCTCTGTTTTACACCACATATCGTTAAGTGTTGGTGTCAAAGGGCAAGCTGCGGCAGCCCGACACTACATGGAATGCGTTCTCGACTTCATTGCAAAAAATCATAATCTGCCCGTTGCTGGGTCAATGTTTGCATTGGATTTGAAACAAATCATCAACTATCAAGACATTAACGGTGATACTGCTTTGAATATCGCGGCCAGACAAGGTGCGAGAGTTCTTGTCGAGATGCTTGTGGAAGGTGGTGCGGACCAGGAAATAGAAAATCTTGCTGGCTTGAAGCCATCTGATTTTGGACTAGATGATATATGGCTGGTGAGAGGATCGAAAGCGGTTGATATGGCACTGGTCCCGGCGATACCCACTTTGAAAAATGTTACGCCTGAGATTTCCGGAAATTTGCTGGAAAAAGCAAATGGATTTACGCGAGGTTTGTCTCTTCAACTGTTTCAAAACGCCAAGTAGTAATCGTTTTCCAACAGACATCCAGCGGCTTCTCGATGATCTGAATAAGTCATTCACGGGTGAGGCAGCATCGCGAAATCTGCAACTGGAAGGAAAACGAAAACAAATTGAATCTCTCACTTTGGAACTGTCGGACCTACTTCGCGTAAACCAAGCGCTTCAGTCTCAAAATAGCCGTTTGTCGGACCTGTCAACCAAATTACATACCGTTGAGCAAACTTTGAAAGAGCAGGCTGAGAGGCAAACAAACGGCTTGCGAACAGCAATGGAAAATGAGCTGAAGCAGTTTGTTGCCAACGGCGGCGATGGCTCGTCGAGTCATGCAGACAGTGATGTAGAGGTCCTCCGACAGCGATTAGCAGTGCTGCGATCCCACGTCAAGCGTCAAGAAGCCGAGAATAAGAAGATGGAACAGGTCATCACGGATATCCAAGCACAGGACGCGGAGCATGAGATGAATTACAAGAGCGTGATCAGCTTGTGCTGCAACATCCCAATCGAGCAGGTGACGAGCCGTATGCTGGCGGTACTCCTGCAGGCAGTGGAGAGCGAAGACACTGGGAGCGGTGGAGGTATTGGCGCTGGCGCAGGCAGCTTGCCGCTGATGGCAGGAATGGGCGGGGGCCGGACAGACGCGGCGGCTGCGACGGCGGGGCCCGCGGCCTTGAGCGAAGGCGGGGCCGGGGTGGGGCCTGCCCTGGATGTGATGGACGGGCTGCTCTTCAAAGCCGCGTCGTTATGACGGGGGCAGGTGGTCGTACATGTCGGACCAACAAAACACCGGTTTGGATTTGGCGTGTGCACGCAGTGCGATGGCCGGTGCCGACGGCGCAGTCGGACGGCCGTCGTTCCGGGACGCGAAGCGCGCGCTCGAGTTCGCGGCGGCTTCTCCGGTGAGAAACGTCCTCAAGTTTGTTGGACGCATCTCGATGGTCCAGTCGTCGCCGATCGGTGCTGCGGCGGCTTCGGACCCGACCACCCGCGCGGATGGTCCCGCGGCTGCGACTCATAATGCTGCGCCCTCGCTGGACAACGACGAATTCTCGTTTCTGTACCACTGCGACTTCTGCGGCAAGGATGTCACCCACTTGATGAAGATCTCGTGCGTCGTGTGCAAAGGCACCGACGGCGAGCCAATCGACCTCTGCGTGTCTTGTTTTGCCGCGGGATCTGAGCAGAAAGGCCATTTGCGGACTCATGACTACATCGTCAAGGTGGCCTTTGCTGTTCCTTCCTTCGATTGATGTTTTCGTCAGGAAGGACTAGATTGGCCTCTGTTTGATCCTGAGTGGACTGCTAACGAAGAGCTGCTGCTTGTGGATGGGCTGAAAGTGTACGGAATCGGGTAAGTCGATCGTAGGCAAGACCATTAACACTCATTCGGTTATTCAAGCAACTGGGACCAAATATCCTCCCACATTGGGACGAAAAACAAAGAAGAAGTTGACGTGCATTATCGAGCTGTATATTGCGATTCCGAATCTTGGCCGATCCCTGTGAGTAAACCAACTGTCTGCCTTGCCAAAGAGGGTCATCAATGAATGCTTGACAAAAAAAAGTGCATGACGAGGACATTCGATAAACTTACCACGCGGAAGTACGTTTATCGCGACCCAAATCCAATTCTTAAGAAGCCAGAGAGGGTTCGCGTACATTTTGAAGGTTTCTGCACACTTAACAATTGAATTCAGTCTTGCACCAGTGGGCCTGCCAACCACGAAATACAAGGATTCATGCCTGGACGTGACGAATTCGATCACGAATTTGAACACGAAGCAGAAACTGCAGTCAAGGACATGGTTTTTGATGAGACTGACTCGCCAGATGAAATCTGTAAGCCCTGCGTACATGACGAGACCACACAATTTATTCACATACTTGCAGTGCTGAAGACAACAATGCTGAATATATACAATGTAAACTTGGACCGACGAATCGAACGCAAGAAGTTTCTGAAGGACCGGGGCCTCACCAACGATTTTAAGAAACAGCAAAACATTGAAAAAAAGCGAAGCAAGGAAGAGCGCGAATTGCTTTCACGTATTCGCGTTTTTGCAAAATTGCAAACCAGTGCGGATTTTGAGGATTTCACAGATGGCCTGCTGCGTAAGTACAGGAAAAAAACACTAAGGAACATGAACGCCAATTTCAGGAGAACAACGGCTGAGATCGAGAATTGCACTTCTCCAAGAATATCGACGAATGGGTGTGACTACCTTGGCCGAAGCTTCAGTGTACGAGCGCGAAAAACATTCAAGAGTAATTTCCAGTTCACTTCTGCAACGACCTGCTGAATTCTCTTTCAGGCGCAATACAAAGCCGCTGGACTTGCGCGTGTCATGGGCAAAACGGTAAGGGCACAATTCTTTTGAGTTTTTCTTCTTCTTTTTTGAACCGGGTCCTCTTCAGCCGCAACTCAACAAACTATCGATATCCCGCGTGAACTCTTCTGCGTCACTTCCGTCGACACCCGGTGTAGCAACTAGCACTGGCCCGCCATTAACAGCACTTGGGAATGGCAATATGTTTAAGAAAGCTCTGAATCCGCTGGACATTTCTATGGCGGAAGGCGTAGATCTGTTGCTTCCGAACGAGCAGCAGCTATGCGCCAACCTCCGCATTCTGCCACGGGCGTATTTGGTCATAAAGGAAACGCTGCTCAGACATTATGCTGAGAATGGCTCGCTGACAAGGAAGCAGGCTCGCGCGTTGATTCGCATCGATGTAGGCAAAACGCAGCAAATTTATGACTTGTTTGTCATCAACGGTTGGATTCAGTTCGTGATGTAATTTTCCGGCAATATAACAAAAAAGTGAAATGTTGGTTTGGCTTTGTTAAAAGAAAAAGACGCGTAGCGCACCTTGTCGGTATCAGTGTCTCCGTTGATTGATGTCAACGAAGCACAGCTTCTCGCCCGATCGTTAAGCTGCCTGACTGACCCTTTAGCCAGTTCATCGAACCACTTGACCTGTGTACCACTCCCACATTGGTGAAACCTTTCAATATTTACAATCATACCTAACGCATATGGTGATTGTCACCACACATTATGGCCACTTCAGCTTGTCAGATAATTCAGATCTGCTTCTCGTGCAGCAGCATTGCGGAAGAACAAAAATCGCAGCAATCCACCATCCTCACCTCCGTCCCAGCTCGCCTCATCACACATGCTGATACGGAATGTCCGCGCTAGGCCCATCCTCTTTTTATTCGCTGTCACTCTCAACGTCGTGTTGCTGGTCCGCCTCAAGACGCAAGTCTTCGACAAGTTGCTCGAAGAGTATCGCAAACGCAAATTCTACGAGTCTCCCTATATAATGGACTTCACAGACGGCGATTGGGACTATAAGGCCCATAAACTAATGGAAAATAGCTCGCTGCGAACAAACAAGACATACACTGTGCCCGGAACAACAGGCCATTCCCTTGCCGAGGTGAAGTCGCAGTATTCAAAACTATACGGTGGTCGACTTCCTCCGCCGGGATTTTCGGCATGGCATGCATTTGCCACAGAACGCCGATGTTTCACAGACCTGACACTGTATTCTCAAATCGAAAAGGATCTGAAGATATGGCGGGATAGAGGGGGGATTCGTGCAGAAGATATACCAAACGAGAAACTTCCAAAAAACTCTGCCGTGCATTATGACTCTGCAGAAAAGAAATTCGTGGGAGGACCAGGCGCGTATTTGTCGAATTTACCTGTACTTGATGTGATTGCGCACATATTTTCTGATGAAGTTGACTTTGCTGACGAGAAGTGGAATGAAAAGCAACGGGACTTCGCCTTTCAAATTGGAGCAACGGATGAACCACGACTAGTTCCAGCGGATAATGGCCCAGAATCTGTAACATACAAATCTATGGATGACTTGTTCGCAAATTCTCAATGTTTTCGGGAGAAATTTGACACGATGAACAGAAATTTCTCTGATAGGCTGACTGCTCGGAGACTGCACGGATTCCTGCAGAAGCCGGATTCATTTGTGGCCATTAATCTTGATACTCCAATGTTTTCGCAAGCGAAAATGGATTGTTATGCTGATATGTTGATGCCTTTATGGTGAGGAATTCTTTCCACTTGGCGAAAGTCGTAACATCAAAGAAAGGTATCACACTCGAATCGCTTATGAGCAAGTAAAAGATGTAATTCCTTGGGCCGAAAAGCACAATGCGCTTTTTTGGCGTGGAAGCTCCACCGGGGGATCTTACCGGACCGATTCACCGTGGACCACTTTTCATCGGACGCGGCTCATGGAATGGGAATCTCAACGACGCCTGAAATATCCCCAGTCTGTGTTCGATGCGTCGAAAGAAGATCCACTAAACGATCCGTCATCTCCTGTCCCAGTAGATGTCGCATTCAATGCCTATGTACAAACTGATGATGCCACTCGCCGCATTCTGGAAATTATGTATCCACTGAAACCAGGGGTTTGGAATTCACGAGCTATGCAGTTTAAATACCTTCTAGTAGTTGACGGCAACAGTTGGAGTGGGCGAATTCAAACGTATCTCGAAAGTAACAGCGTGGTTCTTTGGTCGGGATTGTTTGTAGATTGGTATTTAACATCTTTGAAGCCTTGGGTCCATTACGTTCCTGTCAAGCTTGACTTCAGTGATTTAGATGAGCGGTTGGAATGGTTGCGAAATCACGACGATGAAGCGCAGCAAATTTCGAAAAACGCCAGGTTGCTCATGGGGCAGATGGGGCGAATTTCGCAAATTCAGTGCTATACCGCCCTGTTGCTGTTGGAGTATCGAAGTTTATGGGGCCTTCCTGGTGCTCAAAGTCCTGAGGAATTCAGGAATGAAGTCCCAACAGTATGATGTAAAAAAGACAGACATTGAAAGGACGCAGTGTGCCTTTACTTTGGGTGAATATCGCCCATGAAAACTGCTACAACCCCTACATATCAAGACAGGATGATCTAGTCGAACAGACCGAAGCCCATGTCATCGTCAGACTCTTCCTTCTCTTCCTTCTTCTCTTCCTTCTTTGCAGCAGGCGCGTCAGACGAAGCAGCTGCGGCCGGGGCAGCTTCAGCAGCAGCCGGGGCGGCACCGCCAGAACCGCTTCCTGATCCGACAGCGAAAAGGAATGATCCGACGTCCTTGCCCTCAAGAGCCTTGGCGAAGAGAGTGGGCCAGATAGCTTCGATTTCGATACCAGCAGCGCCAATAAGAGTGTTGATCTTGTCGGCCTGATGATAACAGATGTCAGTCAGCACAAGATTCGTTCCCATCCCCATTGCTCCAGCCATCCTCAAGACATTCCATGCTTTCAACTGACCGTGATTTCGAGACCGTCATCGTGCAGGATGAGGGCCGAGTAGACCAAGGCGGCTTCGGTCGTTGAGAGGCTCATTGGATTCAAACGGTTTAACTCCTTTGAGGGTAAGAATCTATTCTTTTCAAAACAACTCCGAATTCAGAAAATCTTGGACAGTGCCCCAATACTCCTCTTTGTGCATCACCGCGTGCTTAACATGCTCGCTGCCTACGAACTTTTTTTCCTTCACGACAAATCCCCCTTCTTGTTTGGCTTCTTCGATACGTGATTGAACCTCCTTACAAATCACAAGCTCGTCAGTATCGGAGTACAGAAAAAGGCGCGGGCCAATAAGGTTTCCTTCGACATTTTTTTGTGAGATAGCGTATTTAGCCGAAACCTCAATGGGCGTCTTCTCCTGATCTAAGAAGTACAAGACAACCACAAAATACGCATAGGCGACATGCCACAACACAGCTTTTGCCAGCCAATGCTTCGCTATGCTTGCAGATATGAAGCCCGCACCACCAGCGGCAGACAATTTGCTTGGGCAGGAGTCCAACAAAACGCCTGTTGCTGGTGTAAAGCATTTGTCAGCACCACCGAGACAGAGTATCAAACGCCTTAGGAGGAAACAGCCTCCGTTAGAGAATACATGCACCACGAAATGCTTGCTCGGTACTGCTCCAACGGAACTTGAATTTTGGTTTGTTATGAGCCCTTTCTCGGCAAGATAGTCAAACAAAGGCTTCAGGCTATCGGGATCAAGATCTGAACCAGTCTTTGGGATATCAAAAGGCGAGTGGTCGCTGGACTTGCTGAGCATGATGATTGCGGTGTATCCGTTCGTTCTTCATCCATTAGACGATCAGTTTACCAAAACTGCGATTGTCTGTCTCACCTGTACCACTGCGCGTATTTCTCGACATAGCGGAACTGCCCGTCCAGCCAGCCAAGTATAAGAACAAATCGCTCATTGGCAGCGCCGACAGGTTGTAATGGTCTGCCAATGAAGGCCAATCCAAGTTGTTCGTAAAGAGCTTCCGACATAATTTTTGGTGATGATAAATCGTTGGATCAACAAAAAGCTTTCTTTCGCACCCCAACCTTCTGCTCCTGGAGGATTTTCCATTAAAAAACTACATCGCTAGCCTCACGTCGGCTTTTTTTTGTTCCTTTTACTAAGTAGCCGTTTGACTTTCAAATTCACAGCCTAAACCTCGGAATAAAGTGATCAAAACGCTATGGCCAGCAAAAACTTGTGGCCAAGTTTTGGATATGCGACTCACGGTTGCGAATTGTTAGTTAAGTATATTTCGAATCTTCTGTGGTGGGAGGTGCAAATCCATTATGATCATTGCGAAATAAGCCGGGAAAGGTCGTGAGTATTTGTCAGCAGGAAACAGAACAAAATTGAATTCAGCAATGATCTACGAGTCGCTGTACGGCGCCGCAGCGATCGCGCCGACACGCGACGTGTTTAGCACGGTGTTCACGAGCGAGATGCGCCTGAGCAACAAGCCGGCGTTGATCGACGCCGCCACGGGCAG
>JADHYT010000027.1:87070-133704 GCA_027604725.1 Entophlyctis luteolus | reverse complement strand
CCATGGTTGGTGCAGTTCTTGTTGGAAATCATCGCACGTGTGCTGACTGCCAGAACCCCCAAAACACATATTGTATGCAGCAGGTTATCCTGGACTTGCTGGGCACCGCCATGGACAATTCCCGCTCCGGCGCGGGTTTCTTGATTGACGGATTCCCGCGCGCTGTGGACCAAGCAATTGAGTTTGAGCGGACAGTGTGCAAGGCGCGGAAAGTGCTTTTCTTCAACTGTCCGTTGGAAAAGCTGGAGGCGCGGCTTCTGGAACGTGGAAAGACATCTGGGCGAGCAGACGATAACATTGACACAATCCGCAAGCGCTTCAAGACGTTTCAGGAAGAGAGCTTGCCGGTGCTGGATGTTTTCCAGGACCGGGTGCTGCGCATCGAGAGCACAGGCACCATCGACGAGGTGTATGCACAAGTGCGCAGCAGCTTGCTTGCCGAGGGAATTGTTAAGCGCGATCCAAACATCATTTTTGTTCTTGGTGGTCCTGGGAGCGGCAAGGGCACACAGTGCGCAAAGCTGGCGAAGGAGTTCCGGCTGAAGCACCTATCGACTGGCGATCTGCTGCGCGCGGAGCTCGAGAAGGGCACTGCTATCGGCAAGCAGTGCGGAGAATTGATGAAAGAAGGCAAGATCGTTCCAATGGATATAATCCTGGGTCTTCTCAAGGCGGCCATTGCGGAGGCGGGAGATGTGCCTGGGTTCCTCATCGACGGGTTTCCGCGGGCCAAGGACCAGGCCATTGAATTCGAACGAGCCATTTGTCCAGCAAAGCAAGTTCTGTTCTTCAACTGCCCACTCGAGATGCTTGAAGCACGGCTCCTGGAGCGCGGAAAGACGAGCGGGCGGGCCGACGACAACATCGACACGATTCGGAAGCGTTTCCAAACCTTCCAAGACGAAAGCTTGCCGGTCTTGGACTTATTCAGTGACCGTGTGCTGAAAATCGACAGTATAGGTTCTGTGGATGAAGTTTATTCAATTTTGAGGAACGAAGTTCTGTCTGCGGCAATTATAAAGGAGGATCCTAAAGTTATTTTTGTGCTTGGCGGTCCTGGCAGTGGTAAGGGCACTCATTGCGAACGTCTGTCTCGAGAATTTCGTTTGTTACACTTGTCGACTGGCGATTTACTCCGTGCTGAAGTCGAAAAAGGTTCAAGAACCGGGAAAGAATGCAGCGATCTAATGAAAGAAGGGAAAATGGTTCCGACGGAAACTATTCTATCTCTTCTGAGAGCGGCGATTTCGAATTCATCTGAATCTCGTGGGTTTTTGATAGACGGTTTCCCGCGAACCACGGATCAGGCAATTCAATTTGAAAAATCTGTTTGCCGAGCTCAGTCGGTTGTTTTCTTTGACTGCCCTTTGGGCATGCTGGAAGAGCGCCTGATCGAACGTGGAAAGACATCAGGTCGCGTGGATGATAACATTGACACAATACGCCAACGTTTCAACGTTTTCGAGCGGGAAAGTATGCCGGTCATTGATTTGTTTCAAGATCGTCTGCTGAAGATTGATGGCACTGGATCCATTGATGATGTGTATTCCAAAGTGAAGTATTCTATGATATCTGAAGGGCTATGTTCCGAAGAACCTAACGTTATCTTTGTCCTTGGTGGTCCAGGTAGTGGGAAAGGAACACAATGCAAAAAAATTGCGGAAGAGTTTGCACTCACGCACTTGTCAACCGGAGATCTTCTGAGAGCTGAAGCGGAAAAGGGTTCGCCCATCGGGAAACGATGCGCATACTTAATGAAAGAAGGGAAAAATGTTCCAATGGACATTATTTTGAAACTTTTGAAAGATGCTATTGGCAAGAAGATAAACTCTTCTCCAGGCTTCTTGATTGACGGCTTTCCGCGGGCGAAAGAACAGGCAATCGAATTTGAAAAAAGAATATGTCAGGCAAAGAAGGTTTTGTTCTTCGACTGCCCTTTGCAAGTGCTAGAAGCAAGGCTACTTGAGCGTGGAAAAACATCTGGAAGAGTGGATGATAATTTGGAGACGATTCGAAAAAGATTTCGAACTTTTGAAGAAGAAAGTTATCCTGTTGTTGAATTTTTGGGTGGAAAAGTTTTGCGCTTCGAAAGTACTGGAACGATTGATGAAGTCTATGCGACTGTAAAGAACCAATTGCTGAGTGAAGGCTTGGTGAAGCATCTTCCATTTGAAGGTTCAAATATTGTTTTTGTCCTTGGAGGTCCAGGAAGCGGGAAAGGTGAGGTGCTGACTGACGATTTTGTATAAACTTATCAAAGGGACACAATGCATGCGGCTGGTCGAGAGTCTCAAATACGCACACTTATCCACGGGCGATTTGCTCCGTGAAGAAATTAAAAGAGGCACTTCGCTTGGTGCCGAACTCGAGGAAATCATGCGCGAAGGGAAAATGGTGCCGTTGGAAATTACGCTGCGCCTGTTGACAACGGCAATGGACGGCTTAAAATCCAAAGTTCCCGGATTTTTGATTGACGGATTTCCGCGCACAATGGAACAGGCGTTAGAGGTGAGCACATTGCGTTTGCAGACTACTGTGTTGACGTAAAAATCCAAGTTTGAGAAGACAGTTGGTCACTGCAAATTTGTCCTATATTTTGATGCCCCAGAAGAAGTGTTAACGGAGCGTCTTGTTAAGCGTGGAGAGACTAGTGGGAGAGCCGACGATAACCTGAACAGCATTCGGAAGCGTTTGAATACCTTCATTAGCACGTCTATGCCGGTGATCAAGTATTTTGGGCAAGATAAACGAGTTCGGCGCGTATCCGCAGTCGGAAACGAAGCGGATATAACTGCCGCGACTCTGTCTTTGTTCGAATAAATTGGCCGTCTTTTGTGTCGAAAATTCGTAATCGCCGCCAAGCTCTTCCCACATACATGTATACGTCAGACTCATCTTCAACGACATCTCCTGGCCATTGGAATAACGCATCCGGTTCATCTGTCGATGACGGTGTCGACAAGGAGCCCGAGGATGGTGAGACTGAATGGCATTCAGCCGGGGAGGCGCAGCCGTCCCGGCCGGCAACAGCTATGCGCAGCAGTCCCCGAGTTTCTGCATTATCTGCTGTGCCCGGATATATCCTCAGTCAGATCGTGACGGATGTCGAAGAGATTGCTGCTATGGAGGGCGGCGTAACACCAACAAGAGCCTCGTCATCGAAGACAGCACCATCGCCGCTACCGCTATCTTGTGTGCTGGATGGGCGTTTATTCGTAAGCAGCAGAGGTCCTTGTGAAGAAACGCCGGCGTTAGCAAACGGCAAGTCTGATAGTCCTCGACCTGCGCCACCGTTACAGTCTGTTGCGACGATCCCGTCCACTTCTATATCGAGGGGTACCGCATCCACCTCTAGTATGGATCGTAAAGCGGTTGGTGGGATCGATGAAGGGCGGAACAACCCCGCAGCCTCTTCACAGGGGTCCACTTCAAGCTTCCCGTATCTGCCACTATCTCCAATGCGAACACCAAAAAGACGTGCACATCACCAATTATTCCAATCTCGCATTTCTTTCGAATATGATTCTGCGCCGACTGCGGCAACGGTTTTGAAACTTGCAAAACATCTTCCGAGTCATTTTATATATTCGAATCAAGAGATTCGCGATCTAATACAACTCGACAAATTGTGCGGGCACAGACGTGCGACATTTGTGGGGCATGTGAGTAATGATCGAGATGAAGCTTCGGTCAGAACGAACATGCCTATCCCAAGCGCAAAATCTGGTTTCATTGGCGTTTACTATTTCGAGGTCCGAATAGTTTCGAAAGGCCGCGACGGATGGATGGGTATCGGATTGTGTGGTCGTGATGCAAACATGGATAGACTGCCAGGTAACTGCGGATGCAAGTAACATGTACCAAACAATGTTCAAAACAGGATGGGACTCGAGGTCTTATGGATACCATGGTGCAGATGGTTATATCTTTGAAGGTTCCAGCAAAGGGAAGGCTTACGGACCGACGTATACTACTGGCGATTATATCGGATGCATTGTGAACCTTCTTAATAACACGGTCAGTTTTACTAAGAATGGTCTTCATCTTGGAGTCGCGTTTCAAAGTCAGAAAATCGTGCAACAGACTTTGTACCCGGCTGTTGGTTTTCGAACCCCCGGAGAGAGCATGGAGATAAATTTTGGAAGTTCGGGAGTTCCTTTTCAGTTTGATATCGCCGAGTATGTTTTTCAACAGCAAGTTGAAATTTGGTCGAAAATCAGCAAGGTGCGCCTCCCAATATCTTCAGAGACGGGATCTCGAGTCGAGTCGTCTCTTCCAGCTGCCTTTGCAGAGTCCGATATGAAGCTACGCCAGGACAGATTCGATGAAACTCCGTCTTTGTTGCTTCATCCACTCATAACGGATTATTTGGAACATGAAGGATATCACGAAACTGCGTTACTCATGAGGCAACACATGGCGGATGGTTCTGGGAGGTGGAACGCAATCAATGAAATGGATGTTGACACTATTAACCCAAAAGAAACAAGTGGAAATTTTCGAAAGGGTGAGTTTTTATTCGAAATCAAAAGTAGTCGATAACTTTGGTTTCCGGGTGCAGAAATCAGATCGCTCATAATGAAGGGACATATTACGTTGGCGATATCTTCAATTAATTCCAATTTTCCGGCTTTTTTTGACACAAATCGGCATGTGCTCTTTGCGTTGAAATGCAGGGAGTTCATCGAAGCGGTTCGCCGAGCGCAGGTGCAGCGAGATCTTTCGGAGCCGCAATCGTCGGAGGGATCGATTATTCAGCTCGGGCGCGAAATAGTACAAATGTTTTCTCAAGACGCGGAAAGAAGCGTGCATGTTCATGCAGCGCTTGTCGAAACTTTCGGCGTACTTGCTTACGAGAATGACAATCTTTTGACGAAAAAAAAGGAATTTCAGGGCAATTATGATGCAGGCAAAAGCATGGTGGACTCGAAGATGAATTCTCATGCAAGTCTGACAGTGGATGTTGATGCAGATGTGGACATGGATGCGCGCAATGGAAGCCCAATGCCTGACTGGGTGCAACGGCTGTTTGACGGCAGTGTGGGCGACCATATTGCCTCCTTGGTCGATGCAGGCTTGCAGCGGCAGTTTGGAGTGGAGATGGCGGAGTCAGTGCTGGAGCGGAACTTGCGTCAGGCGATAGCGACGGCGCGGGCAGTTAGAAAAAACGGCGGCGGAGTATGTGTTGGACGAGACGTGCTCGGCCGCGTGTGGACGGATGCGCCGGACGTGTGAGTGGCATATTTGGGAATAGGCTCTCTTGATTTGCCTCGGTGCCGCGAGAAAAATCAAGCAAGGACGAAAATGACGTGTTTCTCAAATTTGTGCAAAACTCTCCAGCACCGCGGCTTTGTCTCCTCTCTCTCTGCACGGGCCATGAATCTTGTCAACAGTGACCTTGCGCACATGAGACTTACATATAAGTCAAACACCCTCGATGACTTCAAGGAGCCAGGTGAGGTCGACCCGTTGCAGCTGTTTGACGTCTGGTTGACGGACGCCAAAACGGTTGTTGACGAGGCTAATGCGATGTGCTTAAGCACTGTGGATGAATCATTGAAGCCTGCATCCCGCATAGTGCTGCTCAAGTCGTTTGATGACCGGGGGTATTGCACCACTAAGTCTCTTGACTTACTAACTGACGCTTCTTTGAAATCAAGATTTGTCTTTTACACCAACTACACCTCCCGTAAATCGAAGCATCTGACGACGAACCCACATGCGTCACTGTCCTTCTTCTGGAAGGAACGCCAAGTACGTATTGAAGGTCGCGCCACACGCATAAGTTCTGCTGAGTCAGACTCATATTTCCAAACGCGGCCGCGCGAATCCAAGATCGGTGCATGGGTTTCAGACAGTCAATCGAGCCCTGTAGTATCGCGCGCAGAGCTAGAGGCTCGTGAGCGGGTTTTTGTTGAGCGCTTTGAAGGCGTCGAGGACATCCCACGGCCGGACTATTGGGGAGGATGGCGCGTATCATGTGACTATATTGAATTCTGGCAGGGGCGCGTTGGGAGGCTGCACGACCGTATTGTTTTTCAAAAGGTTGAAGCTTCTGGCGGGGCCGACGCTTCAAATGGGCCGAAGTGGAATGTGACGCGCTTGATGCCCTGACAGAATGTTCAATCGCGCGAATGAGTTCGTCCTTAAGTGCAATAAGCATTTCTAAACCTTTCGGGAAGTAACTTTTGTAGCCCATGCGACTTCTTTGTCAGTTGTGCAAAACCAGATTATCTTTGTGAAAGTTGAAGTCGACTTACTTCTTCAAAGGAACTTCGTTCCGCCTCCCAACTCTGAACACCAGACCTGTTCAAGGCCACTGACTTCGCTGAAGAAAGTCGATTTACAATATTCCAGATTTGGTAGGGAAAAAAAAATAACAGAAAAACGAAAGAAAAACTGCTGGAGATTGAGTTTGTGTATCAGGCACGATGCTGATAATTGAAATCAGTGCACGCATTTAATCCAATCCATCATCCTCCTTGACGACACAATATGAACTCACGCAAAAAGTAAATGACTTACGAGATTCCAAGTTTACAAAAGGTAGTATATTTTTCCTTCAATTGGAAATAGAAGGAGAGTACTTGCCCCAATAAGTAGCGAAGGAGACGCAGGTGATAGGGAACAGAATTTAAAGGCTGGATGCAATCAACGACCTGAGCAGACAAATGCAGCTGTGCCAAACGGCACCAGCCCTTGGGGAAAGCAGCACGAGTGGGTGCGAACACGTGCGCACGGGTCGTTGTGCGGGGGCGTCATGTGGGTGGCACCACGATGGAAATCTGATTTGCCAGCAGGAAACAATTTCTCCCGAGCCAGAGTTAGCAGTGTTTTTCCGAGTCACTTGACTGCGACCAACGCACATGACCTCTGCCCCCGGACTGCCGCCGCCGCCGATCCCGGTCACCTTCCATCCCGGTGCCGCCGCCACCGCGCCGCAACGTGCGTCCCTGAGCGTCCAACAGCACAACCTCCATCAGCACCAGCAGCAGCCACAGCCACTCCTGCAGCAGGTGCGTACGCCAAACTTTTGGCTAAGCTGTTTGATCACTATTCCTTGGCAGATTCATCCTACTTCAAGTTCTTATGTTACGGATTACGGGTCTCTAGTCGGACAGCTAGGCACAGATGCAGCTGCGTACTATGGTATCCCAGGCGAATTTAAGAATTTTCTCACCTTGTTCAGGCAATGCGAAACTTCATTCGCTCCAGCAAACTCAACAACTCCAAACCCCGGCAAGCACCACAGGAAACACACCTACTCGATCAAATAGTTTCCCGTCCCACTTCGGGAATTCCGCACCCACCAGCACCAACAATTTGAGCCTCAACGTGGGTCTTCAGAGCAGCGATGTACTGCAACTTCAGAATCACCAAGTAAATTCCTTAAATGCGGGGGCCGCCGTTCCCACAACAGTGTCATTTTTCCAACAGAAATCACCCTTGGCCGGTCAGAAGCAACGATCTTTAGGTGACTCTTTTGATGAAGACTTTGACGATCGAGCGAGTGGAAAAGGGTGAGTTATCCGCCTGGATTATTAGCACGATATTCGTCTGAAAGCCCTGTGAAAACAGCCTTGATTCGAACGAAAAGCGTGCTCGCCGTCGCGCCTCTCACAATGCAGTGGAACGCCGCAGGCGAGATATCATAAACGAGAAAATCAACGAATTAAGCACGCTACTTCCTGACCACCATCTGCTGCCAGCGGACGCACAAAACAAAGGAAGCATCCTGAAGCGTAGTGTTGACCACATGCGCGGTGTGCAAGCTATGGCTGGCCGCCAAGCGGATCGCATTATCGAGCTCGAAAATGTCTGTCGTATGCTAATGCAAAAAGCCGGCATTACGGACGACTCCGAGTTGGGTCTTAGTCTCCCGCTCGGGACGTCGTTCGTTCTCAGAGTTAGCGGCATGCCTGGGGGTGAAATAACGGGCAATCAACTTGCGGGAGCATTGTTAGCCGCTGCCCAAACCAGTTCGAATTCGAGTGGCAGAGACGCAAATAGCATGGAGCGGGTTAATACGGGTGCTGGTGTCAATGTTGACAAGGACGGGCTTGTGAATGATTTAATGGCATTCAACTCATCGGCAGCACAAGTTCAGCCTGGTGTACTGGCGCAGGCGTCGTCGAATGGGCTTGGGCTCATCAGCATGGGCAACCCCTCTAGTTCGAGTTCGGAATACATCGGCGATTCGACTCCTGTAACTTTCCAGAGCTTGTGATGTGTACCTTGGATGTGTTTTCTTGATTCTGTGTTCTTTTGTTTGTAAAAGAATTATTATTAGTAGTGGCTTGATTAATCTTCAGCAATATTTCTTTTTTCTACGCGGAATAATACTGTCCGAAAATTGCATTCGCTCGGTAGCCAATGATTTCCCAGAAAAATGAATGGAACTTGGCACCAAACTGCATAAAGATGAATCTTCCCTATGCCGGAACTTAAAAGTCATCATCTGCAGTGCACAAAATTTGACAAAATGGGTCTTGAAGAGTTGACCACAAACTCCTCTTTTCGAAATACACTAACAAAATCAAAGTAAGAATTCAAATTCATATCTGCCGGCTTGTATAGAGGAGATAGAGACAAGTTTGTTTTTTGTTGTTTTTTTTTCTGCCAGCTAGCGCAAACAATTTGATGGTGACCACGACATGAAAGAACCTTTTTTGATGACACAATATCTTACCATCCTGTTTACAAGGGCTTTGCCATTTTTCAAGGTTTCATAACTTTATTAAATTTGCTGGGAGCCCCCCGTCAAATCAAGTAAAAATGAAAGAAGAGGCACACTTTCTCGTCAGGAAAAGGTGTTGTTCACAACGTTGGGGAAACTCGCATATGTCGACCGAAGGCAATTCAATTTTGTTCAACAGCTTTGGCGCTTCCGGAGAGCAAACTCAAAATCCTTTTGTTCTTTTCGTTGCTGAAGCTGTCTATGAGAAATGAATGATCTTCGCTGACGCAAACGTTCAATTGAACCACTTCGTCTCCATTCCATTGATGCAGCTTTGCCTCAAACTTTTTCGTGTTTGGAGATATAAGTAGCATCTTTTTACGGAGTTAACAGTTTTTTTTTTGACAAGAAAAAGCACTTAACAGCAGCAATATCCTCTTCTGTTGCACGAAAAACGACAGAGAGCCCATCGGAATCTGTTGAAATGGTCAGAGTACCATCTTGCCACCCTTTTGCCTTTTTATTGACATTCAAAACCGACACCTTGTACCCTTTAATGGGCTGGTCTACGGCTTCTAATCTCTTTGATTCAGCTGTGTTTGAATGGATAGAAGTGAAGTCTTGAATCTGAGCGTCGATTGTGTTCGGAGTCATGAAGATTTTGTACAATGATTCTCCCACAATAATCCAACTTGTTGAAAAAAGTACAGCAATTATGAGAAATAGACGAATCGCAAGTTGAGTAACAGGGTCAATGGAACCGGCTGCATCGAAAGTTGTCGATGGCATAACTAACGCACATCCTTACCGCCATAAGAAAAGCAGCCGGCGGCAAAGCATCCAGCCAAAATTATAAGAGCTTTGAAGGTTTTTGCAGATTCACTGTATTTTGCCTTAAGATTCAAGTTAGCCTTGAGAAGATAGGGGGAATTGCTTACGAATCGAGCCTGATAAGCGAACCACGCATTAAGAAGAACCATTATCCCAATATGCACGCCACTCCCGATCGCAAACCCGACACCAGCAGAATCGCTTACAATGCATGCGCCAAATGCTGTTGTTTCTGATGGATGCATAATAAAGATTTTTGGTGGGGATAATGCTGTCCAGATTGCCAAGATAATCAGGCCAGTAACATGTAGAGTTCCGCTTATTCTCAGAAACGTATCTTTGAAGCTCAATCCATTGATTCTTGTTGATCTTGCGGACAATGTGCATATCTAAAAAAAATCGGTATTGTGTTAACAAAAAAAACAAAAAAAAAAAACAAACAAAAAACCTCTCACTTGGCATATTCTGTAGTTCTTAGCTGCCAAGTTTCTTTTTGAAAGGTAAGTGGCCATCATCATAAACGTGTTTGGAATTTTACCCAAATATTAGTGTTGCAGAGTTGAAAAAAAGCCATATATCAACTATGCATCTGTGGAAGTTTTAATGCATTTGATCGGTTGAGTACTTTGAACTCACAAACTATCAGTTTTTTCTCCAATATTGGCAAATACTCCAGCATATCCCAATATGCTTCAAATATGAGATCATTTTAAAATCATAATCTCTCACCATCCAAAAAGAATCATCATGCTGAAAGCCGGTGATGATGGTTTGATAACGGAATTATCCCGATAAATGTAGAGTCCAATAAGCATTACCACTGTCACGAAAATACCAGCTGTGGCAAAGAAAGCAAGGGAAACTCCGTATTCACTGGGATATAGTATCCATCGCGTCGGAACAACTGTTGTTACTGTTAATCATGAAAAGAATCATATTAGTTGCCTGAGATCGTAAAGAGCGAATTAATCCTCTGCGACAATCGTTGCACGGCATCCGCCACGGATACATTCTTGTACTTGAGTTCCAAAATGAAGAACCGAAACATATGTGTCGCCTCAACAGTTCCCCATTGGGGAAACCCTGTCATTGGGTATTGTGGCGCTACTGCGTGTTGCAATGCCAACTTATGTGCATCGAAAGTGGGATTCGACCAAACTGGATCTGTCCAAGCAGACATGTATGGAGGTAAACTTGATACTTTTATATTCATTCGCGTAATGTAAGGATTGTTCGAATCTACAAGCTTTGCCATGAATTTCCAAACTAGGGCAGGATTCTGCGTGTCGGTTGTCATGGAAATGACAGAGCCTCCCAGAAAATCCCACTTTCCAGGAATAACAACGTTCAAAAGTTCTCCTGTAGGGTTTGTCTGCTCATCGTAGACGGGCATTCCGATGTTTGTTGTGCTTAAAAACATTGTAAATGGAGGTGTTGCATCTGGGCTGCAAAAGTTCATATCATCTTCAAAATGGTACGCCAGGGGGTCGGAATTCAGAGGAGTGTTTAACCATTGCTGAAAATTTGGATATGTGTGGTCGAATAAGAATTCAAAATCTCCTCGTAGTATCATCGGTTGTAGGACTTTTTCAACTGCATTTTGGAAACCCCCGATCTGTAGAGCTGATTCCATAAAGTCGATAGTTTGATCAGGCATATTTGGATCTTGTATCTGAGTTTGGTTGAGCATGAAACTTCCTGATGATTGTGCCAACGCCACAACTATCTTCGTTTCCTCGTCCCTGAAAGATAATTTTATTATTGATAAACAATGTATTTTACCAGCAGGCTGGTGAAAACGATGATTGGTTATATTTTGAATTTTTTATCACTCTGGAATAGTTTGCAAACATTTCCCAGTCCCAATAGTTATAGTATGGTTGCGACCAGTTTCCATAAGGTGGTGGATACATCAAACCGAGATCATCGAACACTGTACGATTTATAAACAATAACCGATAGTCTGTGCGGATCGGTAGCTAAAATAGTCCTGTTATCTCTGGCATACGAACATATAACGAACCGCAAACCAATTTCCATTTTGACTACCGTCATAAAAGAAGTAACGTAAAAAATCATCAGTTATGAGGCTTCCTGTTATGCTAGACAATTGACCAATCCATGGATTCAAAATTGCCAGTTGGCCGGCGGCTCTACGCACAGCTACTTGTGTTGTGCCCAGCATGATAATATCTGGATAATCTGTTGCTGTGAACGGTTGGCTAACAATGGTCCCCCAATTCAGGCACGTTATGTTGAACTGAGTATTCGGATTTTCGTTTATAAAATCTGCAGCACATCTAAGCATTTCTTCCTTCACTCCGTCATCTCCAGGATACCAGATTTTAATTACGACAGAAGAAACGTTTGTGAAACTTCCAACAAGGAACGACACTACGTCAGTAGAGTTATATACACAAAGTTCACCAGTCACTGCGGCGCCGGTGCTGTCGAAGCAGGAATACGGAACACCAGCATACGTTGCGGAGCGCACCGTTGGTGCCAAGGCCACCAAGGCTGTTGCGAATACTAGAGCCACGAAGCGAGTTCCACAAAGGCTGAAGACTGGCATTATGTTTTTTCTGCCGGTGTTGCTTGAACTGAGGGCAATCTTTTGCAAATCTTCCCTTTTTGTCGAGCATTCGAAATTCGAGGCCAATTTCGAATGCGGTTTTGCCGATAAAAAGACTCGGAGAAAAATCCAACAACCATCAAAAAATAATGACAAAGTCATTGGCAACTTTTGGCGCAGGTAGTGGAAACCCCTTTTTCCTGGATAGTCGGCACTAAACCTTACTCAAGGATGCTTTTGGGGTGAGAGGACGCACGCTGTAGTATGGGGCTGATCCGTAGCAGGCACCGAGAAGATGTTCAGGCACAAGTTCGACAAGTCGATCTCAAACATTCGTGTTGGATTCGCCGGAGGCATTGCGTCCTCCCCGAGCTACGAGCAGGTCTGCACTGGAGCGACGCAGCATGCAGAGGTCGTTCATTTCGAATACGATGAAACCGAATTGTCCTACGACGAATTGCTGGATTTTTTCTTCAGAATGCATGATCCTACCACGTTGAACAGACAAGGTGCGACAAGCATTATTCTTAGGTGGTTAATTAACTTGAACAAAGGCGGAGACATCGGCACTCAATACAGAAGCGCAATATTCTTCCATTCGGAAGAACAACGTGTAGCGGCCGAAAAGTTCATATCACGTGCCCAGCTCGCCTTTGGAAATTCAAAAATATCCACTACGGTCGAGCCCTGTGCGCATTTCTGGGATGCAGAAGAGTATCACCAGGATTACTTGACCAAAAACCCGCACGGTGTAAGTTGTATTCTTTTCATCTGCTATTTATAATTGTTGATTGTATGCAGTACGAGTGTCCATTGCACTACGAGAGAAGTTGGGAAAAAATTGTCACTTCTTTCAAAGGAACCATGTTTTGAGTTTTTTGAATAAATTCTGTCTTGACATATTTGGAAATTCTCCGTAATCAACAGAAATAGAACGTCGAATATGGATCAATCACTTTCCAAGCGCACGACATGTGAGACAAAAGAGAGCTTTGGGTATTGATGAGGTTTTAACAATTTTTAGCGATTTCGGGAAATGGAAGTTTAGATATTCAGCCCGCTGAAATCATTGGAATTGTTATTGCTTGCTTCGTCTTGATTTATATGTTGTTCTGCATTCACAAATGTATTATGAAACGGGAAGTTTCTCCGATCGATTTGGTGTCTTCAATGGAGAATTGGGGGAATGAAGGTTTCCTCACTGCTCAACAGCTTCGCGCACAACAATATTCTCAAGGAGAAGAGACCCCAGAACAGCCATTGTGTATTCCAGTTTCTGTCAGTAACCCAGTGAATGAAGCGAAAATAAGTGAGCAAATCATAAGCAACGAATTGGATGAAATCGTTGAAGATTCGGATCCTTCAAAACTTCCAGTCGAAGGAAAGAATCTCGGAGGAAGCGGCAGGAATGATCCCACACCTGCGCCATTCCAGGCAATGCAGTCTACTGATACTTTGGCGTCGGAGAAGTTCGTTTCGGCAAGATCGTCATTGAATGATGGCTCACTCAGTCGCGGGTCGGAAAGATCATCAATGAGTGCTTTAGTGTCGCGCCAGTCTTCGCTGTCGAATTTGCGCGCAACACATGCGGTGGTAGTTGCTTTTGAAGACGTGGGAAATGTGTCGATAGGCGTAGGAGATCTGGTGGTCGTTACGAACCAAATTAACGATAAATGGGTGAGTATAGTCAACTTGCGCACAAAGCTCAACGGGAAGGTTCCGCAATTTTGTTTGCGGGAAATTGAAGGTTGGTCAGCATACATTTGAGATACATGAATTCAACAGGGCTCCCGCTTTCTTATGTTTTCGCAGGCGGAGCTGCATCTCGAGGAGTTGTCGTCACGGATGCGGGTCGCGAGTGGAGGGCTAGTGTTGAGAGAATGCGCGGTGATGCTCCAGGGCGCGGTTTTTGATCGCCACAAACCAAATTCAAAACAAATAACGAACGGATGGAGGTTCCATCCCAGTTACCACGAAGCCGCACTGTCTCGTCCCTGAAAACTTCGACCAGCGTTGCTGGAGGCAAGCTTGTCGTGCCCGCGGCCACGCCAAATAGTGCGAAAGCTTTCACTGGGAAGGCGATTACAGAAACCCTTCGACCGCCTGAAGCGCCAAATCACGACTCGCCCCGGAATGCCTCAAACAATCCATCTATAGCTACTGCTGACTCGGATCATAGTGATTCTGATTCTCAGGCGGGGGGAAGGCAACACACCGTGAGTTGTCTGTTTCCGAAATTCATTTTCGTTGATGTGTTGCAGCGCACTAGGAGTTTTGGCTCTGATCTAAGAGCAATTTACAAGGGAACGAGTCCTAAGAAGGTCGCTGCCTTGTTCCCGGAAATAGATAGTGTCGAAAACCCCATTACCGTCATTGATGGTAATATGATGGCCATCCAAAATCGTTTTGACTTTGCGACCAGTTTACTCTTGTGCATTGGAAAAGGATATACTCTGGCAAGGCCGTCTCTACCTTACTTCAACACACATCGGATTTCATGGCGTGATTTTCGGAAAAACCGAGCGACTCGTCGTCAACCTGCGAGACGTTATTTCCATAGAGAAGAAGTTAATTGCCGGAATGTTTCCAAATGCGATCAAATTGACATTGCTTGAGAGAAGTGTGCGATCTTTTTATCATTCGCTTGTCGATGCTGATCATGCACAGTACACTTTCGGGTCTTTTTTGAAGCGTGACAGTGCTTATTTCGACATATCTACTCAGTGGAAGTTGGTTCGTGTTCGACTTCAACCATTCAAGCAGTCAGCACTTCCGGGTCGATCCAATGCAAGTGAAGATGAACAGGCAGACACCTCAAGATCAAATATCACTCAGGTAGATTATTCAATGTGGCTCAGGTAGATTATTCAACGTTGCCACTGCTTCGATAGGATTTCGAAAAGGGCTGGGACTTCGCTCCTCGCATTAGGGCGACCACAGAGGTTGCGGTATCGACCCCCACCGTTGCGCTTCTTGAGAGAATCCCTTCCGCTGGAAATGTGCAAAAGCGTGTATTCTCTTTCCCATCGTCCTCTCTGGACCCGTTAGGTGTATTGGCACCACCTGGAATGGATTTGTACGAGGCTTGCTTGAGTGTGAAAGAAGAAATGATTCACAGAAGAGCCGTTGATCATGTTTCTTCCGAAGGCGGTAATAGCAGTGGAAAATTTACTGTTTCGAATGAGAGAGGGAAGCGAAAGCCGGCAGACAATCAACCAGCAAAGGACTCCAATGACCCTCCAAACCAGAGCAACGGCAACCCCGAAGACAACGACAATTTATCCAAAGACGTTCTGAATTCTGTAGTCAAAGGTCCGGTTCGATGCCCATGCGAGCGACACGACGGTGTTTTGCTTGTCAATGAAACCTTTGACTTCAACTTCAAGGGTTTCCTTCACACAGCTCTGAAGGAAGGCCATGGTAGCAAAACCATGCATGACACATACACGTCTTGCGGCACCGATGGCATTATATTCTGGGATTGGGAAACCGGCGATGACGGTTCAAAATCTAGAAAAATAGAATATACAGCACGCTTTGGCGGAGTTCTTGGTAATTTGACTTTGGCTTTCGATGGTAATAACTTGTTTTCAGATGGCCAAGATATATTTTGTAAAGATCGTCAGCAAATTTTGCATTTGACTGACGAGTGAGACCTTTTCTCTGATTATAATTCTGATCTCACCCTCTGCCTTTATAGCGTATGTGTTTGTGAATCGAAAGTGGTTGCGACACATCCTGTCATGGTCGAGAATGTGGAAGTGACTATCGCTTTTACACTACGTTTTTGCTTGTCGTATGAGACTAAGAACTCATTCCGAATGCGGGCCCATTGCTGTGTTTCTGATATGAATAACAAAGGTAACCGTCATGCACGAAGAATGAATTTAAACGAAAATTTCAGAGGTCGAAAAGGCGATTATGGTCCGAAATCATAACTTCTGCAACAGCCTAATCCGTGCGCATAAGCATCCGCCGAGCAAGGCCACTGCCCCAATCAGTAGTGCTGATGTGTCGGAAGTTCCAAACAAAAGGACTTCGTCGTTGCCGACCACACCAAACCCCCCCGAAGTCCAAAATTCCCCTTCCAGTTCATTTTCTTGGAACTTCTTAATGTCTCTCCTCGAAAGCGTTGTTGTCACACCTGTTGCAGAGGCTGGAGTGGCACTCGGAATTTTAGTTCCTTTACCTCCGAACGAATCAGGTTCTCAGGGTAATGCTTCGCAGTTCTTGGCAGAAGGTTCGAAAGGCAGAAAGAAGAAGCAATCAAATTCTAAGGACTCCGTTGCAATGAAAACGGATGCGACACCGCTAACTGCCATTAATTCCTTCAATGAGGCTGTTTCTTTCTTACGTTCTTCTGCTGCAAATGTTCGAATTATTGGTATCGCGGTAATGGCGATTGTTTTGGGGTTGGGCTTGACAGTGCTCAACATTGTGTGGATGGCTGAGTTGTCTGACAGACTTGAACATGCCCTCGAGGTTGTCCGTTCCACGCGGGAGCGCGGCATCTCGGAAGGGGGACCTGGGTTATATCCCCCTATTAGAAGTATGTCAGACGTTCGCTCAAATCTCGTGCAGCGGTCACAATCATACGTATCGGCATTTCCTGACGAAATTGCTGGTGTCTTGAGCAGGATCGAAACGTCGAGATCGAAATTGGAGCATATCCAGAGCACCGTCATTGAATCCATTTAAATAAACAAAAAAATTAAATTGCCACACAGCTGGTTTTGATTAAACTTTGCGGGACAAGCCCATTTCACCCTCGGACAAACCCCTGGTTCCTTTTCGGCCACCTTCTCGATGCACCATCATTTGCGCAACTAATCCTGCCGCCAGCAGCATTTCGGGAGGTACAGTCGGCTTTACTGGAGAATTTTCGGCGAAAACGGGCGGCTCGACAACTAGCTCCCACTTGTCGAAATCGAGTTTTCTGTCTGGATTCACGTTAGTCGTATGCGGTTGTTCACTGAGTTTGATGAAAGTTCCTGTGTGGCGCGATGTTCTGAAGTCGAGAAATCGAAATGAACCGGCGGGGTCTCCCATCATCACGCCAGTCGATGAACACTCACGAACGAGCTCCCAGGCTTTTTTGCTTGAGTCAATTATTCGGGATGTGTTTCTCCTTGATGTTCGGGCGGTGCAAGAAGGCTCGTTCCACTTCAGGAAGAGTCTTGAAAACTGAGTCATTTGACTGTCCCCAGAACACCCTAATGAACTCGCAACACCCAGGACACCGCCGACTCCCACTCGCCCATGGATGAAATGCTCTCTTTTGAATTCTGTTTTTGCCGATTGGCTTGAGTTGTGTTCGGAAATTGTCGAAAATATGGAATTTGCGTGGCCGGTGCAGCTAGACGGACTGATTCGGTCCATAGTGCCAACTAAATGCCACAGGAATTTGCGCTGATGAGTAGATTCTGATTGCTTCAAGCGTCGCTGGTACAAGTCGTAGTTGAAGCCTGTGAAGCCAGTTCTTTCGGAAAGCTTCCAAATTTTGCGCCCTTGATTATCTCGAAGTATGAGTGCTTGGTTGGTTGAGACGGATTTTCTCTCGACGCTGTAGACCAAACTGCCGTCACTGGCGAGCCTGACATCGCCACCTGGAAATGCGTGCCTCAGTGGTTCGTTCTTCCTTTCCCTGCCACCTGCCGCGCAAAACTACAAGAAAACAAAAAACAACTGCAACATCACCTCCACTCCAGCGGTGACTTGACACGACGAGAACAATTCTGTTTTCTGGACACATTGCGTTTTCGCGTATTGTTGGATTACCAGCTCCGACTCCGACGCCGACACCGCCCCACCAACAAGGGGCAGGGACGTCTTTCGGCGCACCGTCGCGTGCCCGGTTCACCCAAACTTTCAGTTGACGCGGAACTCCCACGCATACGGGTATATCGCGTTCATGGCCTAGTCTTTCTCTCGGGATGCTTTCAATGTCTAATGTTTCTGGATGTGTGTGCCTCAACGGTGGTCGCCTATGAATTGAGTTTAAAAATCGGTTTTTTGTGCTTTCAGCGCATACCTTGGTGACAGGAAGTGATATTGTGAGTTTTTCCACCGAATCTCCTCCTTCATTTTGCTATTGTTGTCTGAATTGTTGAAAATAGTAGCTCGTCGTAGATGTATTGTGTCGGTGGTGTGAACAAGCCCAGAAGTTGTTGCTAAAAACGGAATAAGTGTTGTGACTCTGTCTTGCTTGATAGCGCCGAAGGCAATGCTCCATTTTTTGCTAGGGAGACAGGGGGTTGTCGCAAGCGCTGGAAGCAGATCTTTTTCCTTCATTTCCTTCGGCCCCAGCGGCGAGTTCGCGGCTTCTGAAACGACAGTCGGAAATAAGGACGGAATGGGCACGGCAATATTTGCCTCCATTGCGGCGGTGGTATTCTTCATAAGCGTCAGACAATGGACAGTTTTCAATTCTTCATCCACAAACTCCCTCTCAGCCATCGGTTCAAAAATCACGCCCAATCAAAGTCGAAGCACTTCCGGAGCGTGCATTCAATCCCCAGTTTCTTGCGGCTGTCGCTTTTTCCATTTGCTCCAGGGAAGCTAAGGAAAAATCAATAGAGAAATTTCAAACCAGGAATACCGTTCAAACGCTGCGTATCGGAGCGGCAGCGGCCGAAACCTGCTTATAACTAAACTCAGCATATCAATTACATTGGTATACTTTACCGTCAGAGTTGGAAAACAGCCGCAACATGTCCTCTGCCTTTTCCTTTCGCATATCGTCCATTTTTCCAAATCGCTTAACAATCAATCCGTTAGTAGAATTCCAGACAGTTCCAATGGAGAAACATACTTTCTCGGCCTTTCCGCGAATTTCACCATGCCTTCTGACTTCTGGCACGTCAGATTGAAAGCGAGACAGAGACTCTTTTTCCGATCTTGCCAATTGACCAGCCTTTTTCACTCCTCGTGTGTCACTGACGCGCATTTCCAAGGAGCTGAGCCTTTTCCTCTCCTCCTGCGCAATAGCTTTTGCCCAAATGGATTCATAACTGAGATTTGCATCGTCCAAAACTTCTTTCATACACTTCAAACTGTCAGTGATCAAGGACTGCTGAACTCTATAAATATGCAATCCAACGTATTTGTTTAGTTTCTCGTTTAGCAGTGTGTTCATTGTCTCCAACAAAGTTGAGATCGTTTCTTGAGGAAGAGACACTGCTGGAAGCTGTGAGTCGAAGGAGTTCAAGTCGGTCATGGCATCTAATTCAGCGTGCATCATTCCCATCAAAAAATTTTGAAGAGACGAGATTTGTTGCGATGTGAACCTGGTCAATGAATTGACTGATTTACCAACCAGATCCATAATACAATCGGATATTCTAGACTAAAGGAAAAATTGCGATTATTCACAATATTCATCATGAACTCACTTTAAAGCTGTTATAAGTGTCCAAGGCTTCATCTTCATCGATTTGGTTTGCAGTTGGTGCTTTTGGTGAATCCATGGGTGCAATGTCGTTCTGAAAGGAAGTTTTAGAATCTGAAACACTTCTACAAAGCGCACATCGTCGTTTTCATCAATTTGCTCTTCGTCGGACAAAGCAGATTCTTCCTGATCTACATTGCCGTGAGTCTTGACTTCAGATTTACACCTATTATAGAAGTTGTCGGCGCTAGGCTCTGCCTGAAATTCAATTTCGGCCATGATTTTTTCCCGTTCCTCAAGAAGAGAGTTCATGCACAACCTACGATTCTAATAGGTAAGAGTTCCACATTGTAAAATATTGCAACCCACAAGAACTTTTGTCTCAAATAAGAAGAGTCTAGTTTCTGCAGACTTTTGAAAACGTTGACAAGGAAATACGGCTCTGTTTCGAAAAGTGAAATAACCCCCGCTGCGTCCCGATAGATGGAATCTTTCACGCCAAAGTACAACCTAATGAATTCAAATATTGGGGCAGATAAATGGTTCAAAACTTACTCTCGTGAATATTTGTCTAAAACTTTTTCTCGATCACAGTCAGTCTCCCATTGAAGGTCACCGCGCCGATGATTTTTTGCACCTAAGGCTTTCATTTCTTTCCGCAACTCGCGTTCGACATCTATTTCATCGACTTTTGCTGGTTCGACCCAAGAATAATCCAATTTTGCATCAATTGTTCTTTCCCACTCATCATCAGCCGTGGATTTCTTTCTATTTACTGACTGACTTGCCATGTTGATTGTTCGTTCATAATCTTCGTACAGTTTCTCGTCCACGGCCGGCAACCGCGGTTGTTCAACACCTGAACAAGGAGGAACGCATTTGGAAGTGTATTTTTGTCTTCCCATTTCAAGATTCTTACCAGAAGCCTGTTTATCAATGATGAAGTACTCACAAAACGCTCTGGTATACCTTTTGCTTCCCTAGAATATTCTTGAACTGAACAATGGTGGCACGAGCCTCCAAAAATTGATTGAGTTGCCCTGACAAGCTCGCTAATAGCTGCGTATAAGTGCGAACGTGCTCTTGATTTGAAAAGTCGATCTCTGTCGATTTGATTTGTCGTATGTGCTGAACAATTTGCTAGGTAAACGTTTAGTAACTTGCAAAAACAATATCGCGACAACCTCAATCCCGTCTTCGACTTTCTCGGCAGCTTCCTCTATCTGCTCTTCATCGACTTCGTTGAATCCAGCTGAATTTGCCGCGAGTTCCTCAATGCTCGGCTTTCCGGAGGGGCTGGTTTCAGAGCCTTCCGCCTCCGACTCGCAGCCGTAGTGTCCACTTCGGGAGTTTAGCAAGTAGGAGGATGCTGCAGACTTTTGTACTTGGGAGTCCACAGTATTCCACTTAGTCGCTGCGTTTTTTGCTGGACTGGAAATTTCCAAATCTTCACAGCTGTATCGGCCGCTTCCAGCGTGTCTTAACTCTTGAGGGCTTTTGCGATCAACGTTTTCGACGGCTGATCGAGCTGTATCACTCCCCATCTGAGTCTCTGACATTGAAAAACCCACCGATTTCGATCCGCTAGTAGCTCTTGCGTTTCTCTGTGCTGCGACTTCCAATTTTTCTTTCACTGAATTCTCCAGTAATTTGGAAAGTAGCTGATCTACTGTCAAGTCATACTTCCCGCATTCGTTGCTGGGAAAATCTTCTCGGCTTGCTTCCTGTTGTTTTGAAGTCACTAGCTTTTCTGATTTTAGTGCGAGTTGTTGGGCGTTGATGGAATCAAATCGATTTTCAAGTTTTTGGAGATCCGTTCTACAATTGATTTCCTCAATTGGAAATGCTCGATTAGTCCTATAGTTCATTTCATCATTTGAAATTTCTCGATTTTCAGGAAAAGTTGGCTGGTTTGCCCGAAATTCAAGAATTTTTGCGAGCGACTGCTTCTTCTCATCAAGGGCTTGCTTTGCAATTTGCAGTTCCCGCAGCTGAGTTTTCAGCGTTTCAATTTCGTCAGCTTTTTCTCTCAATCCATTACGGAGCTTCATGTCACCAGACAAATTGGCAACTTCAGCTGCAGTTTTAGCTTCGACTCCATTTTCTTCGGGTAGAACCTCATCATCACTTTCAGCCCCATCTTCTCCATTCATGATTTTGTCTGCACGCATAAGCGTCCTCATTAATTCAGCTGGGTCCATCATAACATGTTTTGTTGTTGAGCCCGCAGATATTCCGGGGATTCCATCATACGCAGAGTCCCTATCTTCGTCATCAAAGTTCTGAGCGGTTTCCACGACATCGGAATTCACGACATCCTCTACACGTCCACGGCTGTCGCAAATGTCTTCAAAGGCGGCGATTGACGCCTCCAGACTGTCTCGAACATCTTCAACGCCTTGATTAAAATCGCGGTTTTTGAGTCGGTCCGCCAGTGATTCAAATGCGGGCATACAGCTTGCTTGAAGAGCTTTGCTGCGATGCAGTAATGCAGACAGCAGAGTTGTGTCATCACTTTTTTTTTTGAAATAGTTGTTGAGAACAAATATGACCGAATGCACACTTGCTTTGTCATTGCACAGCAAAAGTCATCTTGAATTTGGCCAATTTCCTGAACAACACTGCGTACAAGAAGTTACAGCCCTTTCCTTGTGCAATTTGAATATTTTCTTACTTTTGCAGGATTGTCGTTGCGTCGATGCAATCTTTGTCATCAAGATGGCCACTAGCCTCAAGTTCGTCATTCAGTCCGGACAAAGCGTCTCTCGATGAATCTGCACGCTCATCTGGGAAGTCTTGTGTTTTTTCGGAAATTTGATGCACGATATCTGCTTGCTCGCTGCAGTTTTCGTTGTTCTCGTTAATAAAAACAGGAGTCGAATGCGAGAAACGGGGCGGGGGTGGATCACATTGCGGTATTGCATGCTTCAGCCAGGCGATGGTGCACGTATTGAATTGGGTCCTCGGATGCAGACGCTGACGGCAACGCGGGGTCTTCCGTGTGGCCGGAACGACTCATTTCTGCTTCTTTCTTTGGGAATGCTTTGACATTCGGGCGGGAGGCCAAGCTTTGATTCGCGCGGTTCCGTTACCAACGCCGAGAAGAGAACACGGAGGAAACAGTCCGCGTCTACAGTGCTCCCCGCATTTCAGTAGCTGTGGCGAAGGCGAAATTTGACCTCATGTTCAAAAACCACTCAGACGAAGCAAATTGGGTGAGGCAAGAATCCCCAATTCTACTTCTCGAAACGAACGGAGCAAAAAAGGACAACTGGTTTGCAATCACTGACCGATCTGGTCAGAACTATGAGATAATGAGCAACAAATTGAGAGAACATCAATTGCTTTGAGGCATCAAACTGAAGCCGTTGCCAGTCCCATCGAGCCGGCGTCAGGATCCTGTGAAATAGTGATTGCGGAGTCTCTCCCGTCTCAGGACCCCCTAGCGCAGCATTCAACTCTCGTGACAAAAAATATTGGCGCTAAGTCATTCCGCTCATTCGTCGAGACATCGCGCAAGCGCATCGAAGCAATGCCAACGCATGCCGTAAAGAAATTGTCAAAGAATGATCACCAGCATTTTGGCTTTTTTGGCAGTTTCTCCAGCGAAACCGCATGGAACTGGGTGAACAGAGACAAAGAGCACGGGCATTTCGTGTGCATTTGCATATGAAGGTCGTGAACATCCATTGAAACTTCCTGGCGGCGGCGTTGAACAGCTGTGGCATGCCGATGTGGAGTTTTGACAAAAAAGTAATTATAATCGCACGATGATCTTCTTCAACACGGACAACGGCTTTCTCGAAGGCATCGTGCGCGGATACAAGGCCGGCATCTTGACGACGTCCCAGTACTTGAACCTATCGCAGTGCGAGACTCTCGAAGGTTTGTCCTCTGCGGTTGAAGCGGATTTTGACCGAAAACTAAAAAAAAAAATAATAAAATAAACAAACGTCTTTATACGACAGATCTTAAATTGCAGTTATCCGCGACGGATTATGGCAACTTCCTGCAGAATGAACCGTCCCCGCTTGCGACGACAACCATCGCCGAGAAAGCACGAGAGAAACTAGTTGCCGAGTTCACATACCTTCGCGCTCACGCATCGCACCCTCTGGCAACGTTCTTGGATTATATCACGTAATATGCAACATTTTTATCCGTCGGGCTATGCTTCAAATCTCTGATTTTCGTCAATGATAGTTACGGATATATGATTGACAATGTGATCCTTTTGATAACGGGCACACTGCACGAAAGAGACACACATGAATTGCTGGAAAGATGCCATCCTCTGGGAATGTTTGACACGATAGCAGCGTTGTGCGTCGCAACCAACGTTCAAGAGTTATTCAGCACTGTGATTGTTGAGACTCCTTTAGGTGCGCCGGAACTTGCTTGGCTTAAATTCATCCAGCAAAACTAATATCGCAACGGCCAACTGACAGCGCCGTATTTTGAAAAATGTCTTTCTGCGAATGATTTGGACGAACTTAATATTGAAATCATTCGCAACACGCTTTACAAAGCGTACCTCGAAGATTTCCACGCATATTGCTTGAATTTGGACTCAGTTACAGCTGAAGTTATGGGCGAGATATTACAGGTTGGTCACGAAATTTGGAGAAAAATGACTGACGTATGGGCTATTATTGGATCAGTTTGAAGCCGACCGTCGAGTGATCAATATCACAATTAACTCGTTCAACACGGAATTGTCGAAAGACGAGCGCGTGAAGTTGTTTCCCACGACCGGAAAGCTCTTTCCTGAAGGAGTGATGCGCCTTGCACGTGCAGACGACGTGGAGCAAGTCCGGGCCGCTGTTGAATTTTACGGGGTGAGAGCCTCGTGGTCTTTCTCTCAAAATTAACTTTTTATTTTATACTTATTTTTAGGAGTACAAAGATTTTTTCGATGCCATTGCGGGAGACAAGTCACTGGAGGATCGGTTTTTTGAGTATGAAGTCAAACTGAACAAGAACGCATTTTTGCAGCAGTTTCAATTCGGGGTGTTCTACGCGTACTTGAAGCTTAAAGAGCAGGAGGTGAGGAGCATTTGCACAATCTCGTTACTGTGCTGCTAGGTTGGCTGACAGAAGCAAAAAAACAGATAAGGAACATTGTTTGGATTGCAGAATGCATTGCACAGCAACAAAAGGACCGTATCAACTCGTACATTCCGATATTTTGAGATTATTTTTTTTTGTCTTCCTCTCCACCCTCCTGTTTCCGAATGTCGTATCCCGCAACTTTCCTTCACGGGAAATCACATAAACTGATTTTTCACTTCCACATTGTCACTGCTTCTCGCTTCTCGTAATAAAAAAAAAGAAGATTACTCGTTTGGAAACGACCGAAAATTACAGCAGTCGCACAATTCCATCTATCATTCTCAATGGCAACAAGCTGATTTATTTCCAATAGTGAGCAGTAGGTTGTCGCAGGAGCTGGAGCAAAAGCCTTTTAAGGCGAGCATCAGGGCTGCTCGGTCGTTGTCAACATTAATTTCACGAGATTTGATATTCAGCAATGATTCACGGCACATCAAAGGGCTCAAAATAGGTGGTTTATTTTTTGCCCGCTGGTATACCAGATGTGGAGGCGATAGTCGGGCAAGTAAGAATCCCATAAAAAAAACAACAAAAAAAAAAAAACAAACAAAAAACAGAAATAAACAAACAAATAAATAAAGCAACGAAATAAAAAGCAAAAAAAAAACATGCAAGTAGTTTGTGAATGGATCCTCAAATTTATCTACGGCAAAACACGGGGTTTTCGAAAAACAAGAAATTCCCATCTCACGCATGAAAATCAAATTATTTCAAAAGCACGGTTGCCCGAATCATGGCTGTGGTGGTTCATCAATCAAAACCGATAAACTTCTTTTTTTTGTGGATGTCGACTGAACGGCCGTTTTGAAAGAAGCAGGCGTTATTTTCCCCAGTAACAGCTGCGTATTCCAGGCGTGCTGACAAAGTTCTTCAGATTACCATCCATCCAAGCGGAACAGAATAGGTACGAAAGAATTCTGGGTTATCGAGAATTGTGTTATCGGCCACGAAAATCAGGGTTATAATTTTTGGATTCAAGACTGGCAGTGTTGTACCTGACGGCGTGAATAACGCAAAAATGTAAGCCTAGTTTTTTTTGGCGGGGAGGGGGGTAATTGCTAGTGAAAGAAGTTTCGTGAAGAATGCACAGTCGCGTGAACATAATTTTTTTTGGTTTGGCAAGGGACAAGGTTCACACGAAAGGCGGTGGATTGAGTGCTACCGCTTTCCAGTTTCGCTGGAGCGAAAAGAGGGTGGTGCTGCGGAGCAGTGCGCAGGGTTTGTGACTGTCGGCAGCGCGGGAGGGTGTGGCGCGAGGAGTGGCATCGTGGCGCAGGGTTCGACACGCCACGCGCGGGGTTCAACACGGTGCCGCAGTGTCAACATGCGCGGCAAGCCCCGCGCCGCCACCGCCCACTCAAAACCAAACCCCGGCGCGCACAACACTGCCAAGATGCACTCGACGCAGCATCGCCGCAAGCACATGCTCGTGCAGCCGCATATCCTTCACACCGGCCCGCAGCCGCACTCGCAGGCGGCGGTGCCCGTGCTGAGCATCGTGCTTATCGTCGACGAGCAAGTGCCCATGCGCCGAGCAGTCGCCGCAGCCGCCGCGGCCGCCTGCGCACTCCCGCCAGCAAGGACCCTGCGCATGACCGTCGTTGCGCTGTGCGCCACTGTTGCTGCGTGTCCCGCGGCGGTCGTCAGCGTCGCTTCGGAGCTGCAGGCGCAGCGCTGCCGGTTCCACCCGGCCTCCACCTTCCGGATACATCCGTTCCCGCGCGGCGGCGCGCGCTGGCCCGTGGCGCCCGCATCCCCGCCAGCTTCACCGTCTTCGCCTCCATTCCCTGCCGCTGCGTTTGAGGCAACAGCGGCTGATACGACTGCCGCAACGACCTCCATTCTGTCAGCCGAAGACGCTATTAGGCGCATCGTCCATGCGTCGGAGCCGGACCACCTGATAGTTGCCCTTCCTCCACGCGAAACTGCGGCATTCTCGCTCGCGCTCGACGTCTATTGTTACCAGCAGCTAAATCGGTATGGGAAGCACGTAGTGGTGAACCGGCTGGATTGGGCCGGCGCCGACGATGATGGTGCAGCGGACTTTTCGCCGCAGAAGCATCTGTTGCAGCAAGATATTCCTGACGAACAAAATCCAGTGTCTGGGGCCCGCTCCTGGCTTGTATTTGATTCGAAAAGGTGTTCGAGTCCCACAAGCGACGTGTACGACGATGATGTTTAATTTTGATACCAACACGCGCCCACAAGCATGACGCTGAAAGGAAAAAACTTTTTTTTTTGCCTTTTATTTCATCTTTGTTCCTTTTTTCTGTTTTTGACAGAATACAAAAATTAATTATTTTATTGAAACTATATCCTCGTGCACGTTTATAACTGATTCGGGCTTGAATGAAGATAGAGAAGGTGGGAAAACAAGAAACGGCGCTGGAACTGGAATTACAAGTCATTGCAGTACCTAAAAATTTCGGGTACCGAATTTGGGAATTACCAATCGATTCGCCAAAAGAACCCCTATCAACAAAATGCTTATGTAAAGAAAGTCAAGTCTCCAACTGGATCGATATGACGTCGTTTCCAATTCTTGCACCAACCGCTTTCGATTAGTTTGTCGTCCGTCCTGGAGTCTCTTGCAAGGACCATGAAACGGAAGAAAGCTGGGTCAAGCGGGCAGGATCTGCACTGAAATTTTATGTCAGCCTACCGATATTTAGTTGGACTCAGTACACTTCCCGAATCGGGAGCGCAACAGGCGACGCACAAAAGTAAAGAAAATATGACTATCTCTTTTTTCAGCTCAAAAAGGTTTGACCCATCATACAAAACAGCAGAAGAACTATGATCAACGGTAATGAGACATTTTATTCGGCATATTGAGGAAGCGACGTTTGGCCCGTGGCATTTTGTTGCAAGTTTGCAGGTGGAGGCGGATAAGGAGGCTCTTGGTACGAAACGGGATAAGGAGGCGCACCAGTATTCTCCGAGGGTGGCGGATATGAGGGTTGGGCATAAGCAGTGGTGGTGTTTTGTGGCGCGTGCTGCTGAAACTCTTTTGCGGGAACGACGGTGGGGGTCTCGTAAGCATTATTGGGATAGAGTGGATTCACGGAATACTGGGGCAGCGAGTACTGTTCGGGCTGCTGGGGATACACTACTTGTGCGGGGGGCAGCTGTGCCTGGGCTCTGTATCTGCGGCGGCGGATCCAGCAGGTCAAGATGACGAGAAACATGATCAGCGCAAAGACGCCCAAGCCGAAGCCATATCCGTATGTGTAGTACACGGGGAAGAAGCGGCGGGAGAGGACGGGGGCATGTGGGACGGACGGCATTTGCGGAATTGTTGGCAACAAATTGGTACACATGCAATGTACGCCATCAATCAACAGGCAGTCAGACAAAGTGTTCGTTGTTGGTGAGTGGGTGGATTCGAACCCTGCCACTCACCACACCCAACCGACTCACACCCTATCACCACCACCACAAACACCACGCACTCTCTCTCTCACTCTCACTCTCACCCACGCAAAGTACAGTATCCCGTCCCAGCTGTCTCCATCACATCCGATTCGCATTTGCGTTGTACGTCCCGATCATCCCAGACCCCGCTCCTGCCGGGTACGCTGCACTGGCTCCCGGGTTCGAATACGCCGGCAGCTCCTCGTACTTGGCCCCGACTCCGTATGGCGCCTGACCTCCCAATCCGCCGTACGCATACGCTGGTGCCACTACTACTGGCGCCGCAGGCGCATACACTGCTGCTTGGGCCGCCCGTCGCCGGCGAGATAGTACAACTAAGACTACACAGATTATCAGAACTCCCACCGCGATGCCAACATAAGCAATTGGGCTAAGATATGTTCGCGTGTATACGTAGTAGACGTAGCGGCGGTGCAGCAAGGCTGGCGTAGAATCCATTGCAGAACTTTTTTCTGGTCGGGTTTGTTTTCTCAGACAAAAAATATTCAATCTAGACGAACCCAGCCGCGCACGCCGCCATGCCATGCCGGAAACCATCCCGAAACTGAACCCTTAATTTTCTTCAATGTCACAGTGTTTTGATACCGCGCGGAATCTAGCCTAACGATCCGCTTGGCGCCAAATATCAATCTGCAGGATACCCGCTGGTTGTCCAAAGAAAGCTTCACGGCAAAGAAAACTTCATACGCCTTTTGCGCGGGCCGTTCTTGGAATTACTTGAAGGGCCCCTTTTTTTGAAATAAACTCCGAAAAATCTGGAAAAAGAAATGGCCAGACAACGTCCTGCTGCTAAAACACCATCCCCAGCTCCAAAACGCCTCCGCACGGCTGACAGCGCCGTTGACGCTGCCGCCAACGGGCCACGCGGAATTATAGACCGCATCGTGAACGAGCGCACGCCACAGCGGTTTATTAAGGATCCTCACGTTGTCGCTCTAGTCGGCGCTGGCTTCTGTGGGTTGTCTCTCTTTTTTTATATTCCGATTTTTTTTTTTTTTTGGTTTATTCCTCGCGCGCCGCTAATCCACTTTATACAGCCGGCGGACAGCCCAAGGGTGGCGTCGACCAGGGCCCGACGGTTCTTCTGAAGGAGGGAAATTTGGCAAGCCAAATCGAGGCGCTCGACTGGAAGGTGGAAGTGGACGACCACTTTCCGGACATCAAGCACATGAAACCCAACCATGACGACAAGTTTGGAATCCTCAAAAATGTTGAATACACGTCCAAAGTCACTCAGCGCATACACGAGTGCGTCAAAAAGTCTGTGGGCAATGGGAAGCTTGCACTGACGATCGGAGGTGACCATTCAATAGCCATAGGCACTATTAGTGGGAGTATGTCTGTTCACAAAGGGCTGGGAGTCATCTGGGTCGATGCGCACGGCGTGGGTTGATTTTTGTTGGCCAGGTTTCCAATCCACTGATTCGAGAAATATTCATCAGGACATTAACACTGCAGCCACAACGACATCAGGAAATCTCCATGGATGTCCGGTTGCGTTTCTTTCAGGTCTTAACTTCTCAAATCGCTTTCAATGTTTGATGAATAAATTCAGGACTCACCGGAGACGTGCCGCCATTTTCTGATTGGCTGAAGCCGTCGCTCGATCTCTCGCGCATTGTATACATTGGTTTGCGCGATCTGGACGGTCCGGAAAAAAAGATTATTCGAGAACACAAAATCAAGGCCTTCAGTATGCACGAAGTTGACAGATGGGGAATCGGTCCAGTGGTTGACGCGGCAATTAAATACCTTTACGACACTGCCCCAGACAGTGAAGAAGCCCCTTGCGAACGCGACGAAAACGGAGAAAAGATCTGTCCAATTCACTTGAGGTTTGAAGTCGTTCCACACAAACCAGCTTACATCGATGCAGCTTCGATGTTGATGGATTGGATCCCACTGTAGCGCCAGCTACAGGGACACCAGTGCGTGGTGGGTTGAGTTTCAGAGAAGGGCACTATATCATGGTTAGTGGTATTTTTTGTTAAGCGATTGATCGTGACGAAAGCTTTTTTTTTTTTGTGATCGCGTAGGAGGCTCTCCATCAAGCGGGGACATTGGTAGCTGTGGACATTACAGAGGTGAACCCGGAAGTTGGGACATACCTCGAACGCGAGACAACAATCTCGATAGGCTGCTCTCTGGTTCGGTCGGTCCTGGGCGAAGGGCTGTTGTACTGAGCAACAGCCGGGGACAAAAAAAAAAAAAAAAAAATTAAATAAATGATCGTTGAGGGCACGGCCGAAACAGTCAAAACAGCAAAACAATCTGGAGCAGAATCCCAAGAATCCAAGCAGGTCATGGTGATTTCATTTAAAGTTTACGGCAAGGTGCAGGGCGTGTTTTTCCGGAAACACACCGCGCGCAAAGCCAGCGAGCTGGGGCTTGTAGGGCAAGTACGAAACAACTCTGACGCGCAAAGAACCGTGCAAGGAGTTGCTGCGGGACCTGCCGCCCAGGTGGAGGCCTTGTAAGTCCGCAGAAGCGTGCGTGTGTTGATCTAACGGTGCTGTGGGTGCAGCCGCGAGTGGCTGTCGACCACGGGTTCGCCGCGCAGCATTATCACGCGCTGCGAATGCAAGATCATGACGGGGCCAAATGCTGCGGCGGCGAGGGCGATGGAGCGCTTTGAAGTTGTGCGGTGAAAAAGAAAGCTCCCTTCGGATTTGCATGTCGACGCCACAACCGCCCCCCAGCGACAGCGGCGACGGGGACAAAGCAGCCGCCACCGCTTCTGCCGATTATGATGATGCGGATGTGGATGCGGCGCTGCTTCGCGAGGTTGACCGGCATGCGCGCAGCAGTCCCGTCAGGCCCGGCGTTGCCGCCGACGCGTCCGACAATCCGTTCGTTTTGCCTGCGTCCCGCAGCGTTGGCGACGAGGACAGCGGGGACGGCCTTGCCTCTGCGGCTGCTGCAGACAAGCGCCGGCATGGCCAAGCGGCGTCGCAGTCGCGAAAGCGCAAGAAGCCTCCGAAGCCTCGGACGCGCGCCAACAACGGGTCCAGTGAGGACGGAAAGAACCACCACAGCAACAACAACGGTGACGACGATGACGACGATGACTGGAGCGTCAAAGCCCAACCCCGCCGCCGCTCGTCACGCACGTCCATCCCGCCGTTGCAGTTTTGGAAGGGCGAGCACCCCGAATACCTCCTTGTGCGTGATGATTCCAGCGGTGTGAACGTTCCCGTGCTAAGCCGTATTGTTGCGCCGGGGGCTGAAAGCCTTGCGCAGCGCACGCGCATTGGTGTGCGTGAGCCGCTTGCCGTTTCGGACATGGACAGTTTATCCGAAGGCTCCTGCTCTCCTAACAAACGCACCAATACGAAATCAAAGTCAATGCGTAGAAAATCTGGTTCTTCGACTCACAGAAGTCGCCGTAACGATGATGAGGAGGACGAGAACAGCAACAGCAACGACGATGTATTTATTAACGGAAAGCTGCAGGAGCCTGCATCTGGACCGCATGCGCTTCCAGTTATTGACCCGATCTCCGGACAAGAGAAAATTAGGGGTGCGTACCCTTTGTTTTTGGCTTGCGTTTGTGTTTCGGTTTTCTTTCTCAGCTGTTTGTGTAACACTTCATCTTCCAGATATTTTATTTTCTAAGTCAGACATAAATCCTACGAAGTTCCGAAAGTGCCGCATTCACAGAACATTTTTGGTAGAGGACTTTTGTGGTGCTGGATTCATGGAAATTCCAGCAAAATCTGAAAAATCTGAAAAAAATTCGGGCTCAACGGCAGTGGTATGGCACTGTCGGCCGATCATATGTATCTCATTAATTCCCTTCAGATTTTTTATGTACTTTCAGGACGTGTGGACGTGGCTTTGCATGAGTCGACTTTCAGTGCAGGAACCGGTGCCAACTTTTTGATTCCGCCCAGTAGGTTTTAAGTCTTCTGTGCTCTTCACTAAACACTCAATCCAGAAAACACATACAACATCATTAATCCTTCCAAGAGCAAAACTGCACGTGTGTATTTCGTGCAAGCCCGTGCCCCGACTAATTCGGCCGAACCTGTGCAAGGGTCAGAGGAAGTTAGAGAGAGCAAGCAGGTGAAGTCGGAAATTGGCACTATTGGCAGTCCCTTAAAAGCAGAAGGGCGCGATCTGATCTCGGGTGATGCTGACGCACGTTAAAGGCGCGGGTGAATATTGTGAACACTCTAAACAATGAAGCAAATTTCTGGGGCGTTAGGGCACCAATGGTTTTTTATTCCTGAGAGTGGAATTTTGCCTCGCAAAAACTTTTCAAAGCACGCCATTTCACTTCTTCCTCTCAATAAGCTCCACGGAATAGCTGCAAAGTCGGTTTCAAAACAACCAGAATACAATCCAAACATTTCATACCCATCAGGATCCAAGACAAACGCAATGTTACGCATGACACCTGCATCGGAGCAAGAATTAACGCCAGAAGGATCCTCAGTTCAAAAACCTTCAGTGAGCTTCTTTCGGAATGGTACGCTTTCTCCTTCCAAGTATTCGCAGTAGGCGTTGATGTCGTCCACAACAAGGCAGATGTGAGCGTATCCCTGTTGCAGACGTTATCAAAGACGATCGGAGAGTGACACTGAAACCAAACTCACGTTGCCGGGTTCATTCTTGTGCCCTGTATACTGGAAGTCTGGTAGCTCCTCAGTGCCCCAGTTGTGAGTGAGTTCAAGCAGGCCAGACGTGTGGTTTCGGTAGAGCAGCTTTTCCTCTTCGGTGCCGTTCTATGTAGGGGCGGCATTCAGCGCCAGGGGCAAGAACAGCAGCATATACGCACAAGGATCTCGTCGGGTATGTTGAAGCCGAGGAAGTAGTTGCTGAACTTGCCCTTCTCGGAGCCGAACGAGTGGATGACCTTCATCCCGAGTATGTCGCGGTAGAAGTGCAACGACTTCTCCGGATCCTTGATGCGCACGCACACGTGGTTGAACGTGACCTGTAGGCCGGTGTCAGGAGCGGAGTCGCCGCAGTCAGTTCACCTTCTGGGAGTTCGTCATTTTTGGATTTTAAATCAGGGCTCGGCCGCCCTTCACAAATGGCGCCAGTGCGGAACGATTGTTAAAGACTCCAAGCCAAAAAAAACAACAAAAAAAACAAACAACAAAAACAACATAAAATGCTACTGCCCACGGATTTTTAATTACTTCAGTGTCGTGATGCGCATTGTCGGCTCGCATCCTATTCCGATTCATTGAAGCACTTGATGTACGTGCTTAAGCAAAAGTCCCGCAGCTCCGCGTACGCGCGTTCGGGGTCATCGTTGACGATCTTGAGATCAAACAAATCTTTGACTTTCTCATAGGACTCGGCCCCGGGAGCGGCCTTGGCCATCCACTTGCCAACATCCTCCTGGAATTGCTCTTCAGTCATTGGGGCATGTGTTTGCGGGGCTGCTGCGGCGGCGTCCACGACGCCGCTGTCTTCGTTGGTTGTGGTCGAAACGCGCTGGACTCCGATTCCCGCCACCAAGTTAACCAAGCTGTAATTTCCGTTGCCCTTCTGCAGCAGCATGCGTCTGATGTCACTGTCTGCGATTGCGTCGTCTTCAGAATCGGCTTTGCTGCGTCGGTCACTGGCGTCCCATCCGTGGACGCTGCGGTTTGAGTCGTCGCTTTGCGCAGCGGACACAAACCCCGCGGTAGTTGCAAGGCCGGACATGGGGCGCGAGTAGTCGTGCGGCGCGGAGCTGACGTTGTCGCCGTCGGCGGGCGCAGCCGCGCGCGCGCCGTTCCGCACGCTCGTGAAGCTGCTGGGAAACTGAAAGCTGTCCATTCCGGACGTCGGCCGCTCTTGGCCCAAGCTGGAGCGCGCGGACGCATAAGCTGGCTCGCTATTTGCCCGCGACACGCTGCGCGTTTGTGCCGCGGCGTCGTTTTCCGAATCCGCGCCCTCAGTTTCTCCAATGTTGCTGACTCCGTCAACTTCTGCTTGGCCGCTGGTATCATCTGCGTGCTCTGCAATTGGCTTAACAAATTTTCGCGACTGACGCGAGAGAGTCTGACGCTGCTTGAGTGCAGTCCCGGGTCGCAGGCGGTTCTCCAGGCGGTTTTTCAACACGTCAAGAGAAGGAACAGTAATGTAGATGTATATGGGCTTGAGATGCGATCGTTTGAGCGCTAAAACTCCCTGGTTACTCGATGTCAGATTGGTCAGAGTAATATGAATGGATTCACCTCGATTTCCAAGTCCATTATGCAAACCTTTCCCTCCTCAGTAACCTTATCAATGGCTTCCATGCTTGTTCCATACATGCAACCAAACAATGTTACAACTTCAGCAAACTTTCCTTCGTTCACCATTTCTTCCATTTCTGCGCGGGACACAAAATGATAATGGACACCTTGCTCCTCTCCCATGCGCGGTTTTCTGGTAGTGTGAGAAACTGAGACGCCATACAAATGCGGGAAGTCTTGTAATAGGCGATTCGTGAGGGTTCTTTGTTTTGTTTGTGGTTTTTAGGATCTGCAACTTTGTGTATCTCACCGTTTTCCAGCACCACTTGGTCCACAAAGCACAATTGGCCTCAAATATGTTGCTCGCATTAAATCCTCCGCCTTAATCTTTGCGTACAATCTCGCCTGGCGCTTCAACAAACACGAGTGCTGCAGGCTCGCAATCACGCTGGGGCTGGGGTTGAACGCGTTGACAGCCGCGACTTTTTCCTCGACGGTAAGCGGACGGCCGTCAAGCATGGTCAAGCTCTGCAGCTGGAACGCGGTCGCGAGGCGGTTGTTCGCGGCGACGTTATGATCGGCAGCACAAGCAAGCTCTGGCGGCGAGCCAGCGATGGTGGCAGCCGGGCCGGCGGGCAGCGGCGTAACCCCTGGGATGACGGGCGGCGGCGGCATGGCGAGCGGGTTGCCCGCGACGTGCAGGCGCGTCAGCATGGCGAGACGCGTCTCGCGCAGGTGCGCTATTTGCTCGGCGTCGCTGATTGCGTTGTCGTCGAGCTCCAGGGCGCGCAATTGCGCGTGGCTCGTCGCGTTTAGTGCCGTGATCGTGCGGATTGCGTTCGACCGCACCAGTAAGTGCGTGAGGCTTGAAAGAGTTTCAATTCCCGTTAGGGACGTTAGACGGTTGGAGCACTGTAATAATAAGAGATGATAAGACACAGTACAAGACGTTCATCAGTCTATTTCAACGTTACCATATTCAGGTATTTTATTGGAAGGTTTTCCAGATTAGCGATTTTTTGGATTCCATTGGAGGAAAGACTGAGGTGCGTGAGGAAGCGGCAATTAGACAAACCACTGATTTCTGAAATAAAGTTATCTGCAATCAAAATATCAGCCAGCCGCAGTCATTGTTGGCAGGAAACATTACTGTCAAGATAAACAGCTCTTAAGAAATGATGTTCTGATAAATCGCGGATTTCTGCTATGCGATTATTGGAAAAGTCGACCTCTTGCAGATTGAATGGCGGCGGGTGAAAATCCAATAGCTGCGTAAACTTGTTGCCGCTCACGTTCAGCTTAACCAAGTACCTCATCGCCCCCAGGCACGATAGATCTTGGCACTCGTGTCATTCAATGTGAAATTCTGTCACGCACCTCGCAAATTGTTCCTGGACAGATCCAAGTTTTGAATAAACTTGAAAGCCTCCAGGCCTGTTATGTTTGTAAGTTGTGCGTTCTATCAGACGCAAGCAAAGAGTTGAGGCCGGAGCAGTTTAATACTAAAAAGACCTAACTGGTATGTTCAAGCTCAAGTAAATGAGATTGGGCGTGTTCGGTGAATGTCCCAGGTTACTGAGACCATGTTGCAGGAGCTCTTCGCTGATCCCGCGCTCTGGCAACTCGTCTTCTTCCGGTTTTTTCGAGGCCTTTTGCCCGAAGCCGTCGCTAATGAGCCCCAGGCCGTCAAACGTTTGGGTCGCAAAGATTTCAGTCATGACAATCCAACGGAAAGTCACAAGGAGGGTTGATTTTATCACCAGCCACCTCTTCAATAAGCCAGTCCCAGAATCACCGGTACACCGTCCGAAATCAGTGCGTTTTCTCAAAAATGGTGCTCAAGTCAGCCCAAACTTTTTCGGGCTTTTGGCTCGCATCAACACCAGACCAGATACCCTGCTTCTTGTAGTATTCCACAACTGGAACAGTTTGTTTATGATACGCATCCAAACGCTTCACGAGCGTGGCTGCATTGTCGTCCGACCTCTGAATCAACGGTTCGCCGGTGATGTCGTCCGTCATTGGTTTCTTCGGAGGATTAAATTCCTTGTGATAAGATCGGCCACTAGCGACAAACGTAACGCGAGTTGGCGTAAAGAACAAACGCCAGTAAAAATTCGAATAAAAAACCTGGCTGGGTGAACTAGTCTGCCCGTAATGCGGGACACGAGCAAAGCGTCATCGATTTGAAGCTCGACGGCTGTGTCGAGGCCTTGATTCTTCGATTTGAGCATAGCATCCAACTTTTCTGCCTGAACGACAGTTCTTGGAAAACCATCCAAAATGAATCCATTTTTGCACTCGGTGTTTGTCTCAAGGTTCTCCTTGATCAAGTTGACCATAATTTCATCGCTCACGAGACCGCCAGATTCCATGACTTTTTTGGCTTGCTTGCCAATCTGACAAATGGTATGAATAGTCAGGACATTGTGCGATAAAAAAAGAAAATCTGACATCGGTCCCAGCGGCAACAGCGGCTCTCAGCATATCGCCAGTGGCAAGATGGCAAATGCAGTAAGTGTCCTTGATTTTCGGAGCCTGAGTACCCTTGCCGGCGCCTGGGAATCAATGCATAAGACAGTTCGCATTTTTAATAATCAAGACGTCACCTGGGGGGCCCATTATGACCATCCTCAGCTCCTTCTTCCCTTAACGGAGAGGTCAGCACGCATACTAACATAGTCACAGACGCAGGCATACTGGGGTAAAACTGGTAGACGACGGCGGCGGCGGCCAGAGTCGCGCCAACTCCAAGCACGACGGGTCTCTTGAGCATTTCCGTTTGAATTTGGATTGTTTTCTGGCAGCACACATGGCGGCGGGAAGAATACACGGCCAACTGGAATCGCAGGAGTGCGACTGGAAAGCGCGAGGGGTCTCTGATACACCAAGCTGCGCATACCGCGAACTCGACTTGCATCTTGTCTTTTCTTAGGCCGCAACGCTCGCAGTGTTAAATAAACAGCCGCGTACGTTCTTCCGGAAGCATTGTCCGCTTGCGCGCAGTATGCGGGTCCTACAGAATGTCGCGGCGGGTCGCGTGTGCTGTCGTTGGCTGGTTTGTCAACCCACAATTTCTCTCCCAGCAAAACAAACATCCGGCGCGTGTGCACTCGCCCGTCTCGCCGGAACGTCGAATCTACGCGTCGCTGGGCTCGTCACCACTGCATCGCCACACGGATCCGTGCCAGTCATCTCACGCGCCGACTGCATCCCACCGATTGCATCCCGCCGCAGCTTCCCAGCCCCCCCTCAGGCCCCCGTCCGAACTGCGCTGCCCAGCGAGCGACATCGCTGCACGTGGATACCGAACCGACAAGCAGACACAAGCACGCAAATTATTGGCCCTTTTTGGTGGTGGCCCGTCTTTGAAAACAGTAACACTGCGCTTCTCGGCCCCTCAGAACCGCTTGCACAATGATTACCACCGTCGATGCTGCCTCTGCATCCGACCGGGCATCTTCACCTGCCGATTCCAATGTGCCGCAGTCGCCCGGGGTACCGGTCATGTCTAGCGTTTTGCCGGCCGAGGACGAACCGGAAGCTCTTCAAGGCAGCGACTCCGCCATCGGCAATCTGCATGCAGAAATCTCCACCCTCAAATCTGCCCGTCAGACCGATGCCTATCTACTCCAAGTAAAAGAACGCGAAATCCTCGAGTTGAGAAACCTACTGCAAGAGCGAGCGAAATCTGACAACTCCGCAGTTTTCAATCCCGTCTGCGCATCACCTGAAACTGACTGGCTCAGCCCGTCTAGTATAGATAATAGCCTCAGAAGCCGTCGCACACTCAGCCTGCGTGCAACAAGTTGTGCTGAAGAGTCGTCGGCCAGTGGAACATTTGTCTGTGAAGGCAATGAAAACTGCGAAGAAACCGACTTGCAAGGGTTTGACTGCCACCTTGTAACCGATGTAACCAAAATTTGCGACTCTCCTGTCTTGCAACAACCACAAAGAGCTTTGTCAAATATTAGTGCTGGTGTCAGTATGGAAAGAACAGCTGCTCTTTCCGGTGCACTGAATGCCAGAACAAATGCGGATTCGAGTAATCCATCTGAAGAAAGTGCGAACGAATGCACAGCAGACATAAATCGATACTCACGGACAAGGTTCCCGCTTTCAATAATTGTGCCGCAGATTCAGCAAACCGTGGGCTCACAAGCTTCCCCGTCTCCGCCCGAACTTACCGCAGAGTCTCTCACTCAAGAAAAAACATCTCCGAGCTTTCGTGAACAAGATTTCAATGCTGCTGGAAATAAAACTGCGTCTACGGACTCACATACATTGGGAAGTGCAGCAGCGGACATCTGGGGGGAATTTTCGCAAAAGCTTCTCATTTCAAGCAAGCCAGTTAATCAGTCAGCGACGCCAGGGTTCATAGATGGGCTACAGGAAGATTCCTCATCCTTTTTGGGCCGCATCTTTGATCAAGAGTGCGTTAATCGTTTCGGAAAGGTGCAAACCCCATTTGTTTTGCGCCTTCGGCTGATTGATATGTTATAGCAGCATCTCGCAAGGTTTAACCTCGATCCCACATCTCCAGCATATGTGCCTTCTTCTCGGTATCGTCCTCAATCCCGCATTCAATCACATCCTGGATTTCCAAATGATGCAGCTAGCAAAAAAAATCCATGGATTTATCGAATGTCACAAGGAAATATTTGTTCAGAATTTGATGATGTTAACGGAATGGTAATTCGCAGTTATTTTTCTTTCTTCAGTTGAGGCCTTTTTTTTGCAGAGCCAGTATTCAACCGGAGACTCGGACTATGGTGGAATTCGCACAGCTGGCTATCTTTCTGGCGGATTTATGACAAGCGGGGAATATGATGAATATTCAACATTTGCAAATGAATGCAGCACTTTCGGTGATGCTTTGCAATACCAGGTGAGAAATTGAATTCTGAGAAGCTTTTCACATTGACAAATAACTCTGCAGATCCTTGTGGACAAAATTGTTCAAACAAATGATCAGCCTGCATCGCTACATCTTCAGCAAAATATAAAATATCTCAGCTCTTTAATTCAGTCTTCAAAAGTTGATTCAGCCACTATGGGCGCTGCTATCCGTAGTCGGAACCAGTTGATGGATGCTGTTAAACCACAGGGTCTGCTCCTGATGCGGAACCGATTTGGAAATTTCCTTATGCAGAGATGCCTAGAGTATGGAACGCGCGATCAAGTCAAAGTTTTGGTGGGGTTGATGGTGGGACAAGTTTATCCACTTAGCTGTGATCGCTTTGGATGTCACGTTGTTCAAAAGGTGGGAGTAATGCGACTAACTACAAGTGCTAACTAATGAGGTAGGCTCTCGACGTTTGCGAGGATGAAACGAAGCAAAATATTGTAGCCGAGCTTTTCCGTGCGATCCCAGAGACAGTTACTCATCGGTTTGCATGCCACGTCTGGCAGCGCGTGTTCGAAACAAAATGGGGTGTCGCAGTCCCGTCAACAATCTCCGCCAACGCGCTTGAGCATTTCCCGCTTACATCAAATCTTCCCGAAACGTCAACCCCAGCGCAGGTGCAGACGACCTATGCTATGCGTACCAAAATATCTGCAAAAGTGGACGCCGCTCTCAAGGGCCAATGGCATCTGGTCGCTAACGACGAAAACGGAAGTCTTGTTGTGCAGTGCATTTTTGAAAACTGTGTCGACTCGGACAAGCGTGAAATTATCAAAGAGGTTTTGGTGTATGCTGCAGATATTGCGAAAGGTTCGCTTTCTTGCTCCAAGTTCATGTTTTAAAAATTATATTTTGGTCTCAGGCCAGTGGGGAAACTGGGTCATTCAACATTTGCTGGACCACGGGACACCTGTTGATAAATCGCTCATTTTCAAAGTTGTCGCCAGGAATGTCTTCAGTATGTCCGTGGATCAATTCGCGTCGAAAGTCGTTGAAAAGGTCCTAAAATCCTGTCAAAGAAGAGAGCTGTATGATATTGTCGATGTTGTAATTAATCCAGTTATGCGAGACAATGGGTGAGTGCGCTTGCCCTGTTTTTCTTATTTTAAACCTGTTTGAAGCTGTCCGTGCATTCTTGACATGATGAACAACCAATACGCTAACTACGTTGTTCAAAATATATTGACTCTGTCTGAGCCATCCCAACGTGATATTTGCGTCCGGTTAATTGCTCCGCATCTATCAGTGCTGCGCGGCTCTAAGTACGGTCAGCGTGTGGCCGCAATTGTAGAGAAGCATATTCGTACAAACCAACATCGCTTTAACGCTGTTATTAATGCTGGAGCAAATCCACCTTTGAGCTCCATTAATGTTCTCAACCAATTCACAAGGCCATCCGCATTGAACTCTCATGTCAATGGGTCGGCCAATAACTCCGTTACAAATGTACCCTCAAACATCGCACCATGCGGTATGAGTATTGCTTCTGGCATCGATTTTGAAGATACGTACGGCCAACAATTTGGTCATTATAATCCGGTTTCAGCAGGCGGAACCAATACAATCGCCACCTCATTCGCAAATTTGAGCTTGCAGCAAGTGCATCATTTTCAGCCCGCAAGTTTACTTCCTGGAAATGGGTGTAATAACAGTAGTGCCGCTAATGGCCCGACATTTTTGATTCCGGAGCACTCCCAGAACCTGTATTTCCATCAGCAACAGCAGCAACAGCAGCAATTCCAACAACAGCAACAGCAACAGGTTCATACTCACCAAAGACTTCATCACCAGTTTGTCGGCACGTCGCCAACAGGCTATTCGTTGGACAATTCGCCCACCAGCCAATTGCTGTACCCGAAGCTGCCCCTAACACCAGGGACACAAGCACCAAATATCATCAAACAACAGCATCAACAGCACATGCCGTGTTTGCATCCGGCAGCGACACCCCTGTTGCCTTCCATGCCAATGGCGATGCCAGGACCACCACCACCACCTCAGGAGCAGCAGCAGCAGGAGCATCAGGACCAACAGAACAGTGCGTGACCTGCTCAAACAAATAATGTCAATAGCATCAACTCAACTCTTTTTGTTGCCTGGCAGTTTTTTTTCTTCCTCGTTTGCTTTCATGCGCACCCTGTTCTATAGCCTTCATTCTGCTGGGATTCGCCCGTCCTCTATTTCTCCATGGACTTGCGCATTGTTACGAAATCCAAAACAACTAAAAAAAAATCAGTGGTTTTTAATCGTTCGGCGGAGTATTCGGATGGAGTTCAATTTGTTTTCTTTTTCATCTTTGTTTCGCACGTATAGATTTTGTTGGAATTTGCTTATCAGATATTTATCGTGCTGCGGTTACGGGAAATTGTACGGAAAACTACTTCGCTGCATGTGAAGAGATTTCTGGGGTTAAAAAAGAGATGGTTTTTGATTCATGATTCGGATGTCCTTCTGGTTGTTATCGCGTCTTCTACTTTGTCTCCTGCAGCTGGCAGCGTGGCAACTAAAAAAAAAATCCTTTTGAAAAACTTTTGTTGTCGACATGAACCCACAAGACCCAGCAAATCACGCAATAATCTTTGAAACAACACCAGTTCCGACCGTCTTGCCACCTTCACGAATAGTGAATCTCAGCCCTTCATTCAGAGCCATGGGTTGTCCAAGCTCCACTTTCATTTCCACATTGTCTCCAGGCATGATCATCTTCCCGGAATCCCGATTGGCGTTTCCGGCCTCAGTGTCAGGCCAGTTGATGGAGCAGGTGATATCCAGAGTACGAGAGAACAGTTGCGGCTTGTAGTTGTCAAAGAAGGGAGTGTGACGACCGCCTTCGTCTTTAGTCAGGATGTACAATTGCGCGAGGAAGGTCTTGTGCGGGCTAATGGATCCTGGGAACGCAATCACCTGTCCACGACGCAATTGTTCGCGCTTCAAACCACGTAGAAGCAGTCCGGCGTTGTCTCCGGCTTCAGCACGGTCCAATTCTGATCAGAGAGTCGAAAAATTAATTTCTGCCTCAAATCACACTTAATCTGCTCACCCTTGTGGAACATCTCGACACCAGTGACAGTAGTCTTCAGTGTCTGGCCGAAACCAATGATTTCGACTTCGGCACCTTTGGTAATGACTCCCCGTTCGACACGGCCCGTGCAAACAGTTCCGCGACCAGCGATGGAAAAGACGTCTGGAAATTAACGGTGAAACATGGAACGCCAAGTTGCGACGAACCTTCAACTGGCATTAAGAACGGTTTGTCCAAATCACGAACAGGAACAGGAATGTGTTCATCGACAGCAGCCATGAGTTTAACAATTGATTGTTCGCCAAGCTCCGGATTCGTGTCGTTCAAGGCGCACAGCGCGGAACCCATGATGATAGGCACCTTGTCGCCATGGAATCCATACTCAGTAAGAAGATCACGCATTTCCATTTCCACCTTTTCCGCTCTATTAGGGGTTTGCGGGACGAATATCATGTTCCACTCACAAGTTCGAGCATTTCTTTGTCGTCCACAGCATCGACTTTGTTCACGAACACAACAATAGATTCAATTCCGACTTGCCGCGCTAACAGCAAATGTTCTTTCGTTTGGGGCATTTGACCATCGGTTGCAGATACGACAATTATGGCACCGTCCTTTGGTTGATGGAAAAAAAGCTTATTACTCCCTAGATTCCATGCACTCAAAGTACCATTTGTGCAGCACCAGTGATCATGTTTTTGATGTAATCAGCGTGTCCGGGGCAGTCCACATGGGCATAGTGTCTCTTCGCGGTTTCGTATTCGACGTGAGTAGAATTAATCGTAATACCACGGGCCTTTTCTTCCGGGGCCTTATCGATCGCACTATAGTCCACAAACTTTGCAGATCCTTCCTTCGCAAGAACTATTTCGAGAGGAAAAAAAGAAAAAAGAAAAGAAAAAAAAAAAAGAAAATCAGCTTTTACTCTGGAGAATGGCGAAGTTGACCTTTCGTAATTGCAGCAGTAAGTGTCGTTTTGCCGTGGTCAACATGGCCAATTGTGCCGATGTTCACATGTGGCTTGGACCTATTGTAGGCCGAGTACGCCATGCGTTGGGCTAGACACAGAATTACGAGTGGCTTCTTCACGAAAGCAAAATACATTTGAATGCGACAGAGAATGCGGATGGGCGAGAGAGGAAGACGCCACGGGTGGCGGCGGCGGCGCAAACACCAGCGACGGCGCGTACAGTCACCGTCATGGCGGTTGTCTTTTTTTTTGATTTTTTTTCTTCATTTTATCCCCACAAAAGGCTGTCCGCATCGGATTGAACGGTACGCACGCGTACTCGTACCGCGGGCAATGAACACTGGCTCATGATATAGCGAGAGGGAAAGACGTGACGCGATGCGATAAGTCCCAAAAACGAAGCCCAATACGTCAAAGACAGATGCTGAGACAATGGGGACGAGCGCGTATTCAGTCTGTCTATCATACGCGCCTTGAATTCGCCGCCGTGTTTCTGTTTGCGTGTGGGCCTTGTTTTTGAGTGTCCAAACCCATGTCTGAATCGGCCCGCCTATTGCATCACATCGATGACGACGGCCTGCCGCAACCCGTTCGCCCCGCCCCACGGGACCCAATCGATTTACTCGCTGTCGTCATTATACTGGCCATCGCCCTGTTCCTTGGCGTGTTCGCCGCCTCGGGCTTAGACGGAAGTGTGCTCGTGGTTCCAGTCTTCGCTCTTGTCGTCATCGCCCTTCTGACAACCTCGCTTCCCGTATCCCCGCTCGTGATGTCCGGTCTCATTGTCCTCACCCTCTCGAATGCTTGGTACTGTGACAACAACGGCCACGGCGGAAAATGCGCCACCTACAAAGATGCATTCAATGTCGCACTTGACGGGTTCTCTCTTTCGTTAAGCTGGCTAGTTTGGGCCGCCTTTAACTTGGGCTTAGCCGTCGATAAATCGCGTTTAGGAAGGCGACTGTCGCTTCTGGTAAGTATCGTTGGACGTTGCAATTCCGAATTGATCGGGTTACCCAGATTATTCAAAGATTTGGAACTTCACCTTATTCATTAGGGCCTTCTCTTATTTTCATAGAACTAGTTGCTGCGCTCTTGATTCCAAGTAATACTGCCAGAGGCGGTGCATTAATATTTCCGTTGGTCATGTCCATAAACAAAACTATTGGGAGTCCTGTCATTGAAAGATACCTTATTTTATGCGGTTTGCACGCCAATTTAATAAGTTCTTCCGCGTTACTCTATGGCACGGTTGGAAATCCCGTGGTTACTGATGCAGCGGAAGAGATTTTCGGAATACAGTTCGGTTATGGGGAATGGATGTAAGGAAATAATGTTTCTATTTCCTTTAAAAATCATTTTTTTAAGCTTAGGGGCATGTGTGCCAATCGCAGTACTATCGTTCATGATTCCGTATGTTTCCTGGCATTTGGCGGGATCAATATCTGCTTCTGAATATGATTCCGAGAATGTTTTAGCATCATCCACGGCTGAATTAAAAGCTATGGGGAAATTAAGCTCGGCAGAACTTGCAACTTGCGTCATCGTTGCATCTTGTCTCTGCGGATGGGTGGCGAACATTTTCCCCGATGGTTTAGTTGCGCTCATCGGACTGACTGTTATGATTTTCGTCGGTATTTTGGATTGGGCAGATGTTCGTGATAACGGCCAGGTAATTCTGGTTGGCTTTTGGCGAAAGTTAAAATTTTTTCCCAAACAATCGAGGCTTGGGATTCTTTCTTTTGGCTTGCAGGGATGGTCTTAATTGTGGAACAAATGAACAAACTTGGCCTGAGTCATATCATTGGAACATGGTGCAGAGATTTTCTTGTCAGCGGACTCGATCCGATTTCTGCAGCCCTTGTGATTGGAGTATTTTATTTCCTCACCATGGTGAGTCCAATTCCGTGTGGAATTCATCCTCACTCTTTTCTAGTACTTGTTTTCCAGCATTACTTCACATATTGTCGCTCTGACGGAACCGTTGTTGGAAGCAGGAAAAGCTGCTGGCTGTCCACCGTATCTTATGACTGGAATTATTGGGTACTCTTCAGGGCTATCCGCCTGTCTCACGTCATATTCTTCGGGAATTGTGGTCATGTATTTTTCGCAAAATGCATTCAGCAAACGAGAGTGGCATATGATAGGGGCGTTGATTGCTTTAGTGTATATTGGTGTTTTTGGGACTTTTGGGATCGGGTGGTGGTGGTTAATTGGATGGCTCAGGCAATGATTTTCTTGAGGAATACAACTGGACAGGGGTTGATTAGCAGCTTTTATTCCTTTGCTGACGGTTGGTCGCCCACCATTCAGATTGATTAACATCACAACAAGTCGGTGAAGAAGCGCTGCAAGTGATTTGATTCGGTTAGTTCATCGAAAAAAAAAATGCAGACCAGTCTACAGGTAGTGTCGATTGTGAAGTTGTTTTTTTCCTTCGCAAATAAAGCAGAACGTCGCCTCCCTTTAAATGGTGGATTATAGCCGAAGTTGGATTTCACTGTTGCTCCATACGTTAGACTTTAGCGTGCTCAATATGATACATTGAACATGAAAAAACGAAACAGTCCATGAGCAGCAAAGAGGCTAAGAGCGACAGCAAATGGCATAACAATGCTCTTGCGATCCATTCAAGATGTAGATATTTGCACACAAAATATATGGCTATATGGCATGGGTTTGAAAGTTTTTCCTGAAAAGACTGAAACGAGATTCGCAAGAAATGGAACACGAGGTATTATCATGGTAAGAATCGTGCAGTAGTTTTCAGAAATGCGATCCGTTGTCGCCTTCGGTCCCTGAAGGAATTTTGTTGTGAAAATTCAACTAAAATTCATCCAATGTCCCGCAAGCGAAAAGAAGCGCCGCCTGCCCCGCAACTACAGAACCTATCCGCACCTGCGGTAGAAGCCTATGTTTTGAAGCCGGATCCTAAACGAAGGCTGGTCTCATCTCAATCAGCGGGTGCTCTGGGTAAATTCGCCGAAGCTTCCTGTTTGCGTTAATCTTGAATCGCGTATGACCGCCAGGGCTACTTTATGCTGACTTCTTTCCTCGATCGTCTGGTGATTACGAGAACCTTCTGAACGATTCAACAGTGAAAAATGGAATACCGTCTCACCAACCGCACCAAGTGAGCCCCGCGATCAATATCAATGCATTTAATCGTCACCCTAATTTTCGCCATAGTCGAACTCAATCGATTCCATGTCTGCTTTCGACGTCTATCGCGACAAGCTCCTTGCGTCATCAAACAATGATAACAATAATCTTATTGCCGCATTACGGCGAATAGCGGGCAGTGTCGAATCGCACTCAGGGCGTCCACTTGGGAGGTACGAAGTTCTTTTGCGCCACAAAACTGATCAGATTCTTGCGGCAGCGAAAGCTCGTTCAAGCCCCCTTCAACAAATCTGAATGCACCAGCAGAGGAATGGATCAATCGCTTGTGCTCAAATGATTCGTTGGACAAAATTTCTTCTTCGATACCCAAGACTGTTCAGTTTAGAGTTTATCGTTTATGATTCAAAGCTGTGCTCACATTAA